>CP137669.1:27124581-27424581 GCA_037976565.1 Mesocentrotus franciscanus | reverse complement strand
GCATGGGAACATTATCAACTTTGACGGGATGATGATTTTGAAAATAGAAAAGAATATTTACTTATTCGTGCAAAATCAGAGAAAAGACTTGTATTATAAATATAATCGTATAAACCTATAATGTATTTACTTAATTAAAAAAAAACCTATGTCGTGAAGGCAACTTTACTAAGAATAAAATAGGGGACAAGTGAAGTTGAACAGAAATAACTAAAAATCAACAAGTTTTTCTATCTCTTGATGCAGCAGTGACATATTAGACATAATTATAAATGTATGACAAATCGGATATATTTCACGTAGGTGAAATTTAAGCAAGTACCTTTTTCAATATGCATCAAGAGGCTACTTAGGATAAAGTGAAAGAATCCCGAATTTTCTGCAATATTGTCGTTCAAATGAATGTATTGTATTCTTTGCTACACTGTATCTCATTTTGTACCATCCTCTGTATGCCCCACCCCCATTCCATCTTACTTTCTACTGATACGCAGCCCCCTCTTTCACCCCATGTCACCCCTCTAGTCGTACCCTTCTAACTGACAAAATTCCATCGATACGTGGCCAGGAGCTGTAGCCGTTGTCATAGCGTCACACGATCTTCCTCTCACTCCGGTTTGACATAGACAGGAAGAGCTCGTTCAGTTTGGCCCTCAGATAATCGAACACATCTTCCCTGCAATAACGAACAAAGGAAAGAAAGAAGGACAAGGGTAGAAAAAAAAGAAACGCTCAGAAAATTGACTTTTTCGACGTTTCACAAACTCCAGTGTGAAGTGCTTGTGCATCCACTGTTGGACTCTTTACTAAACGATATTGCATTCGGATGAAGTCGGTTCAACAAAAAAGTCGGTTCATAACATTCATATTGACAATATCGATACTCGAAAAATTGACTTTTTATTTATTTCACATCTCCATTGTGTAGTGCTTGTACATTCATTTTGGGGCTGTCTACTATACAATATTGCGTTTGTAAAAAGTCGTATGTTAAGATGAAAATACAAGTAAATCAAGTGGGGATTAATGATGTTCATTATTACAACATGTACATGTATGCACGGAAAGTTGACTTTTTATTTATTTCACATCTCCATTGTGTAGTGCTTGTACATTCATTTTGGGGCTGTCTACTATACAATATTGCGTTTGTAAAAAGTCGTATGTTAAGATGAAAATACAAGTAAATCAAGTGGGGATTAATGATGTTCATTATTACAACATGTACATGTATGCACGGAAAGTTGACTTTTGTCATCTTACAACACCACTTCTGTGTGTTTATGCATTCTCTGAGTACTGGCTCCTGTCTTGCATTATTTTGAATGAATTTGCTTTTTAAAATTAAATGTAAAAATATATAAAGTGTGGTTTAATAATGTTGAAAGTCATTCTTCTCATCTATTCATCATCTGTCGAATTCATGCGGCGGGTGTTTGTATTGATCTATTTTTATCTGTCGCTGTTACAAGCTACATCCTTGAATATGGAATTGAAATAATAAACCTTTGTTAAACATGAATGAATATACCCTATAGTCGTGAGCGATGGATGTGTACAATAATGATACCAGAATAATGCCATCATAATGAATAAACTAATAGATACGTGATCTATTAGTTTATTCATAATGATGGTTATATTCAACCCACGCACTTGCTTCCATACGGTGAGAACGTGTTGTGATATTTTATAATAATCTTACGTTTACAGTATTCGTAGTTCTCAATTACCGACAATAGCAGTTTGACTGTTTGGACAGAACGAAATGAAAATCGCAGCTTTGGGAGACAACATATGAAATATGATATGCCTTAAATTGCTTTCGAATTTGATTTGTTTTCCCGTATAATTATCTCCTCAACTTACATGCATTAATTGTTACGAATCGAAACAATATTTTCAGGGGGTGGGGTAGGAGGTTCCTCATTTTGTTTATCACACGTATCTACAAAAACGAAACTTAATGAAAACATTTGCATTTTCCCTTATTGGTGGACATAAACATCATTTCATTCAGTGATGAATGATCTAATCGTAACATGTTGTGATTTCGCGCCGAAATGTCGGACGGTCGGGGGAAGCTGCACGCTACACTGGTTATGTTTTCGAAGATGCGCCAGGGCTGATAAACACTCAATATACTTCCATGTCACTTATGAAAAAGGTCATGAGCAAATTACATACCAGGGAATGTCTCTTTCTTATCGTACCCTTCCTCGCTTCCAATCTATCGCTCCCCTCGCTCTCTCTCTCTCACTTCTCTTTCCGTCGTGTCCCTTATATTTGTGTTTGGCGAGCGAAAATGGAAGACGGCGAACGCCGTAGACGAATTCCCAGTCGACTTGACTGATCACATTTAATTTGGCTGCTAATTTAATGTGCGCTTAGTAATAATTGCTAATCGAATCGGGGGAAATCAACTGAGTGCTGGGGTCCTCGATAGCCCGGCATCATAGCCAGTGTCTTGTTATCACAGCGAAATCACCAGTCCCACAAGCAAGCAATCCCGTTGGATTTACAGAAGGGAAAGATATCGAGCCCGCGATCCCATCCCGTTTTCATTTTCGGGCAAACCTTTCCAAGTTGATTTTCGCCTCAAATGTTTATTGAATGTCCCGATGGCTAGAGCATACGTTGCTGCATCCTCGAGAGGTTTGCTGATTGAAAGTCAGCAACGCAGTCATCTTGAACTGATCCACGATCAGCATATAGGCTTATCCTAAATTAGAAAACAGAGGAAGCTCCAGATTTTAGTGTTTAATCGGTTGATGTACTACCGCTGTTGACCCCCTTTTCCCTGGCCTGTTTACCCCTCGATGTCCCCCAAATCAAGATACGCATTTAAACATGATGCTCCGGATAGTTATAGCAAGGACAAGTCGCGAGTATTATCCTCTGCAATTTCGCACCTTCAAATTTGATTACACGTCGTTTGTTGGCTGCTTGTCATCGTTTCAGTGGTAGGCTACACGCGCTGTGCTTGCAAATCCCACTTTCTATACTTGTCACTGGTCCATTTGGACGGAGAAATCGATAAAGAGACGATAGAACCCAAGTTTGATGTACCATCTTCTGACACTTTCCAAGGCGGTTCATTACTGATGCACCAAGTGAATTCGAGATGAGCCTTGTATGCCCAAACCGAAATGCCATCGCTTCGTTCACGCGCATAGTTGAGGTTTGAAGCACCACTACCCACTCATAGGCCCCAGCTCTTCTCAGAAATACAAATCTAATCGAATTAATATATGAATACTAACAGTCAACCTCATCCAAAACAAAAATCAACCAGAGTTAGCTATATACAGAGTTTGGCCAATTAGGTTTCAGTTGGTTACAAATATAACATTTTTTCGTTCCTTTTATGCTTCCAAACCGAGCAGTATTCGCCATTTTTGTAACCAACCTGAATCGAGTTGGCCAAATTCTGTTTATTGACGACTGTGGCATAAACGATAATGTAAACGCCAACATTATGTGTACACCAACGTCAGACTAGCAACTATAATAATTAGTCAAATTCGAAATAGCCAGAAACAAGCGTGACCTTAATTCATAATTCTCAATCTATCATTGCTCATGTCTTCTGTAGGTCGGGCCGATAGTGACGTCACAATTTTTATATCCTTCTTGGTAATTTGGCGCTCTTTGACTGCAGTGATGTCAATTTATCGTACTGAACATTCCCTGCACGTGCTGCTACTTTCCCAGACGATTCGCTTGATGAATCTGTAATCTCAACGAGTGATTTGCCTTAATTCTAAAGAGGACCCTTTAGAGAGCTTGTTTAAGACTGCACATAATGTTTATATATAGAGCCATTTCATGGAATCGTAGCTATTTTTGTATTCTTTAGGGTTGTGGGGCATGTTGGTTAAAAAAAAAAGGTTGGAAAAAAACATGGATGTTTTATTTATGTCAATTATCGGTTTAGTTTAACTGGTATGTCGTAAGTCGTAGAAAAAAAATCTCGCTTTTGTGTGTACAACGCCTTTTATAGATTGTCAGATTATGCTTCTCCGACCCTTAATGAAGAAAATATTTAACCGTCTCTTCAGCTTAAATAGGCATGTGCTGATGAGCTGTCAAGGCAAAATTGCGTATTTCTGGGTAAGTTGAGTCATTTCAAAGTTTCGGGCGAGTGACTAAAAAATGTCACATATAATATATTGTGTAATCTTTCTTCTTGTAGTGGTTCATCATGTTCATGGTTTCATTCGTCATTGTTGTGTAGCATTTCAAAAGATTAGGCCTAGAAAAAATAAGCCTTAATAATATCATGATATAAAATATCACATGTATCATCTTGAACGTGACGAGATCGTTTCAATGGCTTCATATTCAGATCAACAAAATGATGTTTTCTCCAACAGATTATTGCTTTTGTGTCGTTAGAAAACTGAAACTAATGACAATCAGCTAATGGGTCATTAAGATGTATTTTGTCGAAAAGATTAATGAAAACGAAATTGACATCGATGTAGATGTACGTTTCGAATGCGGTTTCCATTTAAATACCATAAGTCAATGACGCCTTTATGGTACAATGTTTTTGTTTCATGTGATGTTTTGCAAAGAAGTCAGGCATTCGAGCATGTTTCATAAGTTTAGATATTTAGTTCACGCGTTAGTCACAACAACTATTAATTCAATACTTGTATTTATGATGATTGTAACAAAACGAGGTACAGTATATATATATATATATATATATATATATATATATATATATATATATATATTTAAAACCATGAAAGTTGTATTGACATATACAAGGCTCGCAAACCATTCAGCCAGAAAAGATAAATGGTGAAACATAATGACTCATGATCATTCATTTCATCTCCACTAAAAAGTTCTTACAAATTCCATTTCATTCTATGCTTGAATGGCACTGCAATGGTAGCTGACACGGTTAGCATTACAATCGCGTCTTAATGACGTCACAAACAACCAAATCATATTCCTCGTCATCCTAAATACATTCCCAGATTTTACTATCAGGTGTAGGACAAAAACCCTCCAATGACCATGTTACGAAGCGACCGAGTCACAGTCGGATCTTGAACCTTGGTTTAATTCGATTTAATTTGATAATTTTGTCTTTGCCCGACTGACTGTGTTATGATAAAGATTCCGGGCTATTCATAGATTGCATTATTCGTGATCACACGGCTCGCCTCCTGTGACTTTAGTTCTCAGAGAATAGACTCGGCAAGCTATTCCTCATTTTTATCGCCATCCCCAATCAGATACACTTATAAATATATCAGGCGCGGATCCACGGGGGCAATGAGCAAAAAAACAATGAGTGTTTCTTCCCCCGCCACCCACCACGCTTATTCACCGGCTGCTATATATTTTCTCACGAATTGGGGAAAAAAAAATATTGCTCATACCCCCGCTTATTCACCGGCTGGCTGAGTCGCCGCCAAATATTTTCTGGATCCGCCACTGGAATATACAGTATACAGCAAAGGATACTCCATGAAGATAACTTTGGAAATCAAATGTATATAACTGCAGCTTTTAATTATTTTAATTATTATCCTTTTGGCCGATGTGGTAATTGATCGAAATCTTAATAACTCTGATGTGCAAATTCTTAACGTCGGTATACTTTTTTCCAAATTGTGAATGGATTGTGTGATACACATAATTAACGAGCTTTATCCCGTCGAATAATGGAATTGTTTAAGAAATAATGACTTCGTCGTTTATTCTTTCATTGACAATTTCTATTGCATTGTAATTCATATCGATTCTTTGGAATACGATAAATTAAAAATTAGCGTTTAGAATGGACTAAATTCGTTGGGTTTTATGGCTTTGACGAAGCCTTTCGTTCTCACCGTTCATAAACAACCCCGTCTGATGTCGGCATCACGTCAGGGAGACCCTTTATTGTCAATAACACTTTGCATAGTTCCATCCCAAGTGACTGATTAATATACAGGTGAGAGGATCCCTGACGATAAATGAAAATATTAATTGACGAAGACGTCTGGCAAGAGGATAGGCCATTTGGTCTGCACTTTACGATGATGATGGTGACGATGACGATAATGATAACGGTTATATAAATGATGTTGATGACGACGATGCCGGTGATGATCATTTTGATCATATATAATATGTCCCAAAATGCTGAAAATGGTGTTTAAATAGTTATGATGTCACTATACTCCCCTTGTACTTAATCTCCACACTTGTTTCTAATGTTTTCTCTCATTTCCTCTCTTTTCCTATCTGTCTGTCTGTCTGTCTCTGTATATTTCTCACTCTATCCCCCCCCACACAAACATACTCACAAATAAACTCTATTTTTTAGTATTTTAATAAATTAGGCTGGGTGATAAGTAAGTGCGACCCGTAATCTCTCACTGTGTCCACATCTACCTGAGATGTGTTCCGTATCTTTACGTTTATACTCGCCTTTTTTTTTCCTTCACCCTCTCTTACCTTTTCCGTTCTCTCTACACATTCTCCCCACTCTCTCTCTCTCTCTCTCTCCCCCTCTTTCTCACACTATTCTCTATGTTTCTCTTTCCCTTTCACTTACAAACATACACACACACATTTACCAACAAACCGGATAATCCATTGTCAAAGTTGTTGAGAATTTTGTACATTTATTTATACATTTCAGTTATGATATACGTATATTTTTATGAGATAATCACTGATTGATAGAGTCACAATCGTTTGCCAAACCCTCTATCTTCATTTCTTTATTTTGCACGATACGAACGACAATTTGGTGGTCTTGCTTTTTGTTATCTCGATGCATAAGCTTGAAAATGATATATGAAAAACAGTGACATTCAATTCGAAAAAGTAAAGAATGAAAGCACCGCGTCAATAAACGCGGTCCTCAAACACAAGCTGGGTAGCTATTAAGCCTAAACCGATCTTCAGCCACAAATTTGCACTTACATTGTGTGGGAACGAAAGTGACTTGTTGACAGTAGAATTGATAATCTTGTTTTTTGCCTCTGTGGTAGATGTGGTTGCCACCTTGGAAGTGGTAGATGTGGTTGCCACCATGGAAGAGGTCTCTATGGTTAGAGTCCTCTTTCAACATCCAGCATCAATGTGTCAGAGTACACTATACTTCTGTCATATCTGTTTTGTTTAGTGATGTGTGAATAGAGATTACATAATTTATTCCTCCCGCATTTATCCATCCCCAAGGATGCTCGAACCAGGGACAATATGACCTATGACATGTCTCTGCTCAAACGCCTACCGGGTATCATGTTATTCTACTGGCTTTAGCCGTCTTGTCAAATCGGTCTACGTCACCTTAAGTATTGAATTTATTTCTTCTATATAGACCATGTTAAGCTGGCATACACCTGGGTTAGGTGAGGCAAAATCTAGTGTCACGGGAATAGTCTGGCATCTGTGATTTGAATTCCGCTTTTATATAGCGCCCAATACATCGATCCAACGATGTGCCTAAGCGCTTTACATATATATTATTACCCGGTCATCGGATTCAGGCTTACCCGCACACAATGTATGCACATTTTCCACTCCCTGGGGAGCATTCCAGCCAGTCGCCATTTTACAAGCGCACACTTGCTTATCCAACCACATGATCTTTTGCATCCTACCGGGTACCCATTTAACACCTGGGTGGAGAGTAGCAAGTGCAGGTAAATATCTTGTTTAATAAGCAATGATGACGAATAACTATGGGTTATTTTTGCAACAATGAAACATTTGCAGATGAATCGGTGTCTATGTACAACCCTGCGATATGGTGTCAATATCTCTCAAGGTAGTGGATCTTGTATGCAGACACTAGGTTCTTCGGTATTGCATTGCAAACATCGACCAATATTTCGTCCGACCCCAAGCTCTCTAATGGACTGGGACATCAGATGTGATATGAAGACCCTCTTTATCGTTTTGATGACTGAGTAAATGTAAAGTTTTGTTTATCGCCCGCGTCCTTGAATTATACATCCCACTTACAACGGAGCTAGGGTGATAGTAATCCTATCTCCATACTCCATTCTGTTCGCCCTCGTAGAATGCACTAGTAATCTATTATGATAATGTGGCGTATAGTCGTGATGAATTATTCGCCGGTGGCCATCAGCACGCGCGCATATATGTATATATATATATATATATATTTATATTATATGGGATATGCGCACGAACACCATTAGGAAAATGATTTAGCGGGTCGTGTAGCTTGATAATCACCGAGGCGGACTGGGCGAGGGAGAGGAACGAATCGATGGGGTGGCAGCAGGGGCTAGGGGCGAAGTAATTTGGGGAGTGATGACGAAGCAACGGCGCGGCGGTGCTGTAGACAAAGGGATTGCGAGGAAGAAGTTGAGAGGGGGTAGGATTTGAGGGCGATTCATATGCATGTGAATAGAAACATGTGGAGAGTGAAATCATAATCTGCTAACAAAATCGGTGCAGTTAATCATGGACGTTGCTCTTCGCTTACCCTTTAACCCCGAATCACGCAGATGATAGTCATTCAGTGAAAGAAATAAAACTATGTCAACAGAAAACGTCTCGGAGAAAGAGAGAGAGGGAGAGAGGGAGAGAGAGAGAGAGAGAGAGGGGGAGGGAGAGACGGGTAAGATAAGTATGTGTGGAGGAAAAGGTAAATAGAAGCAACATATCATGTGATTAAGTTAAAAAGGAATTGGGAGAAAGATCCAGTTACACAACCAATACGTATTCAGACGTTTGATCTTTCATTTTTTTTTATATAAATGAATGAGAGATGTGGATGGGAATGATATAATAGTAAAAAAAATATGGATATCCAGATATAAAAAGAGAGAGAGAGAGAAAAAAAAAATCCTCGAGCAGAGAGTCGGCAAGCCAAGAGCTCAAGTGGATGTGATATGACGTCATTCTAGGAGATGGCAGCTCCGCAATAAACGCTGTGCATATTTACCGACCGAGATTTGTCTATATCTCGAGAGCTAGGATGTAAACTTTATGTCCCTTTCGATATCTCCTTTTTTCTATTATCACCACTTGCCGGCGCGGCCCGTCAGATCGAAATATTGGGGATATTAGAATCACGCCGGCCGACACTGGTGGCGAATTCGTGTCATGCCACCACTATACACCCCCCCCCCCACTATCGCGTGTTTCATAGAGACTGATGTCTAATTCATCCGCCCTTTTTTCATGCGTGTCTCCTTCCTCAATTGGGTTGTCTATTTCTCTCTATTGCCCCCCCCCCCTCTCCCTCTCTGTCTACACTTCTTCATTTTCTGCACGTAATGCTTAACGGCCACTTCGAATTCTCTCTCTCTCTCTCTCTCTCTCGTTCTCTTTCATGGCTTGTATATGAACATTAATATTATTTCAAACTTGACTACGTCATCACTATGCATTTGAATATACATACCATATTGAACAAGTTATTACGTCATCCATAGTAATACACCGCATACCACTCGTGTACATATAATTGGCGTAGCTGGTTGAAGAAAAAACATACACATTCTTTTCCCTGTGTCTATGTCTCTCTCTCTCTCTCTCTCTATCTCTTACGTGAGTCCTTTTTATTTTGTATTACTCTTTAATACAATTAGGAAATAATGAAGAAGAATGCTGAAGCTAGAGAGGGGTGGAGAAATAACCAAAGAGTGCTCTGGTGTGTGGACCTGCGCTTGTCAGAACACCTGAGAGAGAGAGAGAGAGAGCGAGAGAGAGACTCCTTCAAAGTAACATTAACTTTTTTCCAGTCATTTTTCCTCCTGCAGTCACAATTATTTCAATGGCGTGAAGGTATAGAGAGTAACAAAATCATGGTGTTAGGATCTCATAAAGATAGAAACTTGTGCTGGGTACGCCCGAAAGATTTACGGAATACAAGTATTGTTGAAAAGTGTAGTAAAGAGGTGGACCGACGAAGGGAGAGAGAGGGCGAGAGGGAGAGAGAGAGAGAGAGAGAGAGAAGAGAGGGGGAGAGAGAGAGAGAGAGAGAGAGAGAGAATAAATAAGTGGTGTCATGTTGTAGTTGTCGTTATTTTGTTTTGTAGGGGTTCTTTGCCATAATTTACCAACAAACAAAACTGCCTTCTCCTGATAATGTACCGTACCCTACAGATAGATAAATTTAAATAATTCTAAAATATGTTTACCTTTTCTACTTATGTTTATTTATGCTATTAATGTATTGTTTTGTTTCTTTTTGTTCTCTAGGTTTTGGTATGACCTCTCCGTCCACGACATGGGGTCGAGCGATGCTGATCGTCTATGGGTTACCCGGATGTGCCGCCTGTATCCTCTTCTTCAACATATTCCTCGAGCGCCTTATCACGCTCCTGGCCTACGTCATGAAACAGTGCCATGAGCGAAGGATACGCAAGATCAAGGATCAGCACCAGAACGGCCAAGCCAAAAATGGCGGACGGCGGCCTTCGGAACAGTCGGACGACGACTTGGAGAACTGGAAGCCTTCTGTGTATTGGGTGTTGCTCTACCTGGGGATATCAGCCACTGCCATTGCCTGCACTGCCTCCGCGGTTTATGTCCATGCAGAGAAAGACTGGAGCTACCTTGACAGTTTCTATTTCTGTTTTGTAGCTTTCAGCACGATTGGTTTCGGGGACTATGTGACAAGTCAGGACTATACGTACGAACATCAGTACCTGTATCGTTTTGGTAATTTCATCTTCCTTACAGCGGGAGTGTGTTGTATCTATTCTCTCTATAACGTAGTTTCTATCGTGATTAAACAGTTCTTGAATTGGGCCATCAAGAAACTGGACTGTCGTTGTTGTGTCCGGAAGCGACCGCGGCCGAGACGGAACGCAATCACTCCCGGTCATCTTCAAAGACAGATGAACTCTGCAGGGAAACGACACAATGGCCCCGGTAATGTGGAGGTCACTGATTATGATAGCGAGACAGACGGGCGTAGGATGTCTGATGAGATGATCAGTATGAAGGACTTCTTGTCAGCAAATAAAGTGTCATTAGCCGTCATGCAAAAGCAGCTTTACGAAACATCCCAACACCGACACCACTCCAGCAGGAATGGTGTGGGACAAGGACTAAGCCAGGGTGTAGGGGGTCTTGCTATGCTTAATAACAAACTGCAAGAGACAGATAGGCGCGATTGACAACTACTGAGGAATGTCAATCGCCTTTAGAGAAGAATATATCGCAGCAAAGTCATTACCTAAATTAGTTGCCTTCATCAAGCGAGGATAAAATACCGATGAGTGTCTAATTCATTTCTACAGATGCGGCTGCAATGAGATAAAGCGCAAAGATGGAGAAAACAAATCAGTTTAAAGCATTTACAGAGAAATCACATTCACGTTCATTCCAATCATATGAAATTTTCGCAGCAAAATGACATGGAAAGTAATCAGATGATTGCACCACCTATATACCACGCAACAAAGCCTCACATGGACGGACGATGCTGGTCCCGTAGCCATGGTAACGGAAAGCACTCGACTTAATGGCCTATGCAAATGTAATCGACATTACCAAAGGAACACGTAAAGAGCGTATATTGAAGCCCGTTGTCATGGCGTCTCCACAACCTAACTTTGTGACTTTGTTCAAAAAGCGCATGTTTGGATAGTGGATTTATTTACTAGAAACACAATCTGCAACATGGAGTGAAATTAAAACTGTGATCGCGTAAATGGAGATGATAAATTAGGCAAGACGCTAAAACGTAAATCGATTGATCTTGAGGTTACACATTCTTTGAGAACGAGACGTTAATTGTAATTTAAAAATTACTACCAAGTACACATTAAAAGGGTAATTCCGCGTCGAAGTCTCTAGATATTATGAGCAAACAATGATTGATGCACGTTTACAGGAATAGCATTTCAAAAACTTGAAAAGGACGAAAAGAAATTAGCGGTTGAATCATTTACTCGACCACCCTGCGAAAGGGTAAAAGTTACGGCTGAACTTAATAGCATTGCCTGAATCTAGACACTGTGATCTCATGAAAGAACCTCTGTCTGAAGAACCTATACCAGGATCAATCACAGCATGGTAAAAAAAGATCAAAATCATCCATCGAACAAAGTTCACATCTGCTTGATCAAAGTTTAAATCCAAATATTTCAATACTCACCTCGTGCCATTCTATAGAGTAACGATCAAAATGTAAGATGAAGAGATTTACTTGACAAAGACATTTCTAAAGCTTTTTTTTAGTTCTGGTACTGCAAGTGTATTTCGAGAAAAAAAAACACCATTGGCATTTATTGATTCTTAACTGTTTATCAAACACTTGAGATGGTTTATCTGCTTTTCCAAAATATAAACAAGCCAATATGATTAAGTTGGAATTCACATTCTCTCCAAGCGCAAAACTTATGTTGCACAAACATTAAATAATAGAGACCGCGTGTAATGCACGTCGGTCAAGCTCGATTTCTTGATTATGTTGATTTCCTTATTAGTCAGCTTTCACCCATTTTCCACTCAAACCATTGGACACATATCCTTTATGTGCATTTTTGATATTTCAGTTTTTTTTCATTCCATGAGAATTCGTTTGTCATCATTACCAGAACTCAAGATTATCTTTAATAGTGCATTTATATATACATTTTAGTCATCCACGTTGATAAGCCATGTAAGGATAAACAGGCTGAATTAGGGGTTAGTAAGAAAAGAAAAATATCAGAACTGTGTGCATCTTCGTTATTATAAGCCTCGTATTGCATGCATGTTAAAAGCGTCATGTCCTATGAAATATAGTTAACGGTGATTAAGATGAAGATGAAATGTCATAACAAAGGGAATAGTGCACCCACGATTTTAAACAAAATGCTTGCACTAAAATATAATCACATTTGGCATTTCATACATTAATATGCGCAGTGTAGCAGAGAGAGTAGATATGCTAAGCCTAAAAGCCTTTTCAAAAGAGTTACGTAATCAACTATAGTATGCAAATATATTAGGAATTTAGAAGAATGGTTCACAAAGTGACCTTATATCAATTTTTCATGAACAAACATACATTTTCATACATGTATATATATATATATAGTTACGTTTATTTAGAATAATTACAGTTAAGTTTCTTAAAGAGCAGTGTTTCTTTATTCCGCACTGCGATCAATATAAAAATGTATGAATAATGTTTTATGTAGTCAATTGAAAATGCGTTATTTTAGCCTTAAATGTGTTTAATTCAAAGATATTTATAAGTATTTATTTGAGGAATTATGTGATTTGTTGTGAGGAGCATCACAATGAGGACTTTTCAAGAAATTAAAAATATTATACCCCATGGCCCGTATTCTATTCATTTGTTAACTTCTGACACAAGGTTTGGTGGTTCTATTTCACAGTTTGACATGGTCGGACTGACAATAGTGATTACTTTTAGGTAGAAAGGAAGTTAAAGGATACTTGGAAGTGTTCAGAAATCTAATGAACGTTTACTAAAGGGAAAATAATGTTTATCTTGACAAGAAACTTACTATGTGTTAGGAATAGCCTTAGCATCATTGGTATCGTCATAAATATAGGAATGATTTCAAAGGAAATTTGTGTTTGTACCAACAGTGTAAATTTGCTTTTCATCACCTTAAAGCCCCTCTGCACTAGTTTGGCCAGGAGGGATTAGAGAGATTAGCGTGGTCACTGACAGGTGGTTATCTCATCAACATTACTCAGCTCTCAATTAACATAAGAAAAAGAGGATCATGGGGGACCAACAGGTACCGCTTAGGCATTGTTTTCTATATAGAGGTAGCAACTAGCTACAAGTAGTACAGTGGGGCTTTAAGACTAATTTTCCAAAATGTATATTCAAAATTTGAATATTACCTTTAAGTTTGATGTAACTCTAGTTTGATGTCTCTGGAAGAAAAAAATGTTTGCATTTTTGCTTCATAGACCTAGCTTAGTTCTAGGGTCGGGTTTAATTCAGTGAAGGCTACAGTTCTCACTTGCAGTTCTAAAAAAGAGGATGATCCATGAGGTAGTCCGTTTTTTCTCTCTGAATGACTCTTTAATAAATCCGTCAAAATATATTACAACATGATATTATACGATATGCTAATATAATGATATAATCATAATGATAAACTGAAGATTGCAGATTGCAATCTAAAAGGGGAAAAATTGTCATCTGAGCAAATGCCATCATGACACATCTTGAAACAAGATTCATGAAATAACAACGGGAAATGTTAAGCTCTTGGGAACAAAGACTAATTCAAATCTATGAAGTCTACCTTTAAATTCGAAAATGAAAACAAATTCTGTTAGCACTATATGTGCATATACATTTATTTGGACGTGTCATAAAACTGTACGGTTTGACAAATAATTAGCGTGGATTCTTGGTTATGTAGGCTTTTTGTTTCAACACGACATTCGAGCGATTCCAGTGTCAAACCTTTTGTATCTAAAGAATATTAAAAACAAGGGGTGAGGATCAGATCAGGGGCGTCGAATTGTGAGGAGGGGGGGGGTGACACCCTCTTCCTTTCGGCGAATCCAACACTGTTGTCGGCTAAATTGTATGCTCTTTGTACCATTGTTTATGCTGTGTGTTGCCGACTTTTCAACTCACTTATCTGCAAAGTCAGTCTGACGCCCCCCTTTTTAAATGTTTCAAGCGATGCCCCTCATCGTAGTAGAGATATGAAATGAGTGTATACACGGTTGTGTTCAAGAAGCAGCAGGCGACACGTGTTTAATTATAGCAATACAGCAATTATATTTTAAAAATACAGAATCAAGCATTCTTTAACCATTTTATATCACTATATCTTGATAAATAACTTACTTCATGAAAAAAAGACATATTATTTGTCCTATTCTTTTATCGTCGTAATATTTGATTAGTTATTTGTGATACATTTCGCAAGTTGCCTGTATTTTTGTCAGATATTTCATTAGTAAAATATTTTAATAGTAATAGAAATGATTCCATTGTAATATTTAAATATGGAAACCGTACAAATGTAGATTTTAAATATTCCATCAACGATGAAAAATATTCGTATGACTAAAAATGCTTTGAAAAGTAGTTAAAATTTAGAGGTTAATGTTATTTTCTATATTCATTTCAAATTCTATACTTGTATATATGATATATTTTCTTCCACGCCGAACTATATTGTGTTCTTATCTTCTATTCCGATAGTTTATACCAGACGATTATTTTGATGAATTCCATGATTTTTTATAACCGAACAAATGTGATGATTAATGTCATGTCAGTTATATTTGTGACACTATTCCTGATTGGCATAATATGGATTTCCGTGAAATTTTGCCAGTCAATTCATTTTTGTATGAGAGTACTGGGATAATAGGTTGTGAGTGAGAAAAATATTTTTTCTTCTTCTAAATATTAATGAAGCTGTGGAAGGTGATTGCTCTGTGCAATTTCTTTCTTTTAAATAATATTCTAATATAATCTTGCATTGTAAAACACGCCATCTACCTAACTAATCGTTTACCAGAAGATCACATAAGATATTATATATTTAGTGGTATAAACTTTGAACAAATTCGAACAAAGACACTGCGTTTGATTGTACTTGATTTCAGTGCAATATAAAGATATAATTATTTATGGATTATCATAAGTTTATACTTCGGTCATATACATGAGGTAAATAATTGCGCATATTTCAATATAATGGGGTGAGAATTACTCGTCTTAAACTGATATGGTGATTTGAATTCACGTTAATGCCTTCTGACTAACGTATTAAATGAATATTCAATCGTGTCAGCGAAGAAAGAGGCGAATATTCGACAATGGAAGGCTGTGTTGGGACTTCCACGAACAAATAATATCAAATTAAAACAAATAAAATCAAATGTTAGCGATATCTCGAAACCAGCGAACAAATACAACACTGACAATATAGATCAATCTTTTAAATATAGTTTTATATTTATATGCATTCATTTCTATTAAAGAACAATGAAGACTAGGGCTTCTATTAGTAATCTTTTTTTTTTTTCTTAAAAATATTTTAGTCATAATGCTTGTTACATAAACTATTTTGCTCTACCATTTTGGTAGACAATTATAATCAAGAAGAAAAGGGAGAAACTAGTCAACGTAGCACCTCTTCATTGTTCATCTTGAGCAAAGAATCAGACACTGAGTTGTAGACACATTTTGGAAAGATTTGTACCGTCTTGTCTATTTTGAAACAAGTATCTATCGAATCCTTACCTAATAAAGGCGTGTTACCTTAATATATTCTGTTATTAGACGGAGAGCATCTCTGCAGTTTTCTTTCTTTTCAATCGGTGATATTGATTTGCATAATATTGGTTTGATTGCATCTTATTATATGTCAGTGTGTGTGTATGTATAGATAACGTAAGTATATCATCCTGATATAGATATTTACAAAAACATAACTTGAGAGCCTGTATACAATCTTATATTTCCATTCTCCGCTCGCTTTCACGAGCTAGATCTTGTTATTATGAATAAATTGCTCTGTCATTTTTCAATGAAAACTATTGTTTTTTGTTTCGTTATTCGTTTGCTTTGTTTGATTGTTTGATTGGAGTGTCGTAAGTACCAGCAGTTCAAGCCATGTCTAACCAAGAATATCATAGTCAGCTTTGAGTCGGTTATGTATAGAACGACAACAAATCATATTTTCCATTAGACAGTCATGATAATAACGACTACACACAAAGAATAAAGTGATTTCAGAAACCACACAGTTATTCCTCTATTTATGTATCACACATACTCTATACAGGTTTATTGTCATTTCTACCATTGATGTGTATCTCTTTGTATTATTTTTTTAAATTTTAAATCCAACCTTTTAAATCTTACAATTGCTTAAATAAGGGATGTTTTTAAAGGAACCGTAATCATGATACATTTTTTTCAGGATACATATCCATGGTTGAAAAGATGTAATGTCTGTAAATCTGAGGAATACGTTTTGTTAATGGCCGAGCATATAAATTCGTCGATTCGTAGTAGAAATGGGCGTAATATAAAACGAATGTTAAATACTGACATCATTCTTCAAGATACTAATCATTGTGTGCCATATTTCTATTAACAGTTTATTTTTCTAAACATTTCACTCTTGCCCGTTTCAATCTGAGTTTTATATGCGCACAGTAGCCCCAAAATGACAAACATATGAATAATGCCAGTAAACTACTTTAGCAAACTAGGACAAAGTTCTTGTTTAAAAATTCCTGATAATCACTTTGCTTGCCACATTAAACATTAATTCAGATTTCCAAAAACAGATTTATAGGCGTTTCAGGACTTCCCCCAAAACTGGTACTGTTATATCTTCCAAAAATATGCCATGCAATTTGAAGTACGAAATGATTTGAATCACTACAAAAAGTTATCAACGCACAAACTAGGAGTGTGATGTTGAGATGATTTGGTATTCTGCTTTAGTGTTGCAGAAAGGCGAGCAAATTGAGAAAAAGCATGGTGTCGTTGAACATGTTGAATATAGTTTTTTGTCATTGTTCAAGTATATTGAGTCATTTCAAAAACACATTTCATCTTTTTTTGTAAGAAAATCACGTTAGAAACCATACAAGTATTTTTATTCGAAATATCGCGAAATCTACATCGCCTATGCATTTTGAGTGCAGAATGTACACACTTTTATAATTGGTTAAGCTTCAGACATGCTTTTCTATGTGTAATGGTGAATAATAATAATAATAATGAAGTATTAACCAAACATTTGTAATACTCACCGAACAATAAAAAAAGCATCCGAAATAAAGTCCCAAATGGGTGAATATCATGAATAAAAAGAAAACAGAGTGGTTTAAAGGGAAATTCAAAATTTGTGTAAATATACATGCACATTGCTGGAAAGGTTTCACATGACGATATATCAAAAGTTAACTTGTTTTTGTTGTTGTAATGAAAACGTCAAATGTGAAGGATTTATAAATGATAAGTAGATTTATATCTAGACCACTAAAATAGGAAATAATTAAGTAATTTCTTACTTATTATAAAGAAAATGTAAATAATAACTTGATTGGTGAGGCATATGCATATTTTTGATAAAGTCAGTGTTAGTAAAAATGTTGTGAATCACGGTCGTCACCATCATCACCATTATACAATATATAAGAAGTTGTAATACATGTATGTATGTTTTTGTGAAGAATACTTGATAATGCTTTGAATATTATCTAGTTCACCAGCTGTGCAAAAATAACTTAATTGGAGAAGCATCGACATGGTTTAAATAAGATTATTTCGTTACTGCAATGTTGTTAATCATCATAATCATGCTAATTATAAGGACTAATAATATGTTCATGATGAGAATACTTGACTTAATGCCTTAGACATTATCTAGTTCGTTACTTAATTGGTCATGCGTTAAACATTTGTATAACATTTTAATTATATATATATATATATATATACCATATACCATCGCCATCATCATAAAATTGGAAATAATGAGGAGGAGACTAGCTTAACACTTTGGTTTCTTTCTTCGCCTCTCTATTCGGTCGCTTGTTTCCCACACGTGCATATTTGCACAAAACAAGAAACACCAATTGAAGGAAAAATTGCTTTGGGCAAATTTTTGTTTTTATTTTACCCATTTTCGATCTTGATTCGGATCATAACAATCCTTTTGACACCGAAATACATTAATCTTGTTATAGTGATGAATATGTTATAATATTTTATAACATCATATTTAACTTGAAACAGTTAAATAATCTTGAAGCCTGTGGTATATATATCCCATGATAAATACAATGTGGCATAAGGAGATTATTGATGTGGCCTTACAAAGAGTTAAAAACAGTATACACTGCGCATACCTTGACACAGTTTCCTAGAAGATTATTCTAACTATGCCAGTGTCAGCGCCGAACGAAGCCCTCCAACAATCTACCTCTTTCTAATCCGTCTTACCGACCTTCGCTCTCGGCGCAGTAATTGCAAATTCAGTTTCTACCTTTTTTGTCTTCCTTATCCCATCTCTCTCTCCATCTATCTCTCTCTCTTTCTCTCTCTCTCCCTCTCTCCCCTTTCTCTCTCTTTCTCTCTCTCTCTCTCTTTCTCTCTCCCTTCGCTCTCTCTCTTTCTCTGTCTCTTTCACTTACTCCCAGGCTAACCTGCTTATTACAGGTGCCAGGGCTCTGTTGTCATAACGTCAATAGTTTATTAGCAAAATGTGACCATGGCGTTCCTTATATTTATTTGCGATGCTGCCGATGCGGCTCAGGTGGGGTATAATTTTTTCTCTCTCTTGTATATTGGAATTAAAAAGGGAGAATAAAAATATAGAAGTCTGTAGGGCGTTCTAAAACTGAATCAAAAGTAAAATATGTAAAATGAAGTATTCACGATAAAAAATATAAATAAATCAAACAACAAAATGCAAGTACTTAAACGATTTATTAGCAATTATCTGAGATTTGCTTCGATTTATAAAAACGAAACATTTTTGTTTTGGGCTCCTACACTGCTCCCTACAACGTATTGTGTTTTTTTAACACTTCTACCATAGCATCATAGTGTATAGGCCAGTTATCAGGGGATTGTAAAAAGACTTATAATACTCAATATATACTATGATTTTTTATACCAAGAGTTATGTAATGATTATAAAATGAAATTGACGGGAAAGAACACACATATCAAACTGACTTGAGTAGACAGAGAGAATACGTGGGGATGATAAGTTTTGATCACCTTTTTAATAAAGTAGACCCTTTATATCTATATGTCAGAAATGACAGTGGAATCAGGTGGTCTGGGGTTCCACGAGAAAGCGAACGGTCACAACTTTCTAAATGTCAATTTGTCAAAAGTCAGACTCAGGTGGAGTTAACTATTCTATTCCATGCTCTAGTTATCACTCGAGTTGTTGTAATGGTGGGATAGGCTAAGATGTGTCGTGCATGGAAGGTAAATAAAGAAAGAGAGTGAAGGAGAGAGAGAGGGGGGGGAGTTGTTACAATGGTAGGATAAAAAAATGTATTGTGCAAGGGAATACAAAGGTTAAAACTAGAGAGAAATTGAGTGAGATAAAGAGGGGGGGGGGGCAGAGGGTGAAAGGAGAGAGACACAGAGAACAGGAGCGGGAAAGGGAGATGATGGGAAAGAGAAAGAGAGGGGATGTTAGAGGTAGCTAGTGGTGTGTGGAGTGTGTGTGTGTGATGCGTGTGTGTGCGTGTGTGTGTGAGACACAGAGAGGGAGGGGTAGAGGGATAGGAGCGAAGATGATTGGAGTAAGAAAAACAGAGAGAGAGAGACAATGAGAGAGAGAGTGTATGTGTGTGTGCGTGTGTGTGTGTGAGACAGAGCGAGAGGGAGATGGAGAGAGTGAGTGGGGTGTGGGCATGTGTTTCTGTTTGCACTATGTTCTTCAGAGAGAGAAAGAGAGAGAGAGAAAAAAAATATATATATATACAAAAGTAGGGGAAGAGACAAAGAATGTGATGAAAGGGAATGCCGGAAGGCAAATTATTATTGTTCAAACCTTTTCTTTAGAGAAGGAACTTAAGGACTTCTTGTGGAGACCTACATGCAGAGCAATCTACGCAAGGTCCCTCCTATGTTATTCGATTTTTCATAAACCTTTGTTACATCAGACTTACAGAGTAACGTGAATATTTTGAAACAGTAAAATAATCACACAAAACTAATAAAATGTCTCATGCATTTCCTAAGTTATTACTCGCATCTCTCAAACTTATTCATCTCTATCTAACAGTATACTTTAACATTCTGTCATAGAGTTGTTTTGTATGCAAACATATTTTATGATTATGGTGTTTCTTAGACGAAATATAATCAACATTTAGAGATTGACGATAAAATTAGACAATGCCTCCAAGACTGTTAAAAGAGTTTACAATTCGCTGTTGGTATGATATGTTAAAGGAGGTTTTAATTCGTTGCTGGTATTAAATGTTGAAGGAGATTTTAATTCGTTGCTGGTATGATAGGTTCAGAGGCAAACGATTTTACATTCCATCAAATTCTTTAAATTTTTAGAATATAAACATTGTATTTTGAGGAAGAAAACTGAGCCTGGCAAATTTCGGAACTGTTAAAAAAGCGATCACAATGAATTTCCATATTCATGATTTAACGAATTAGTTGCCTGCGAATCGAATGCGTACAATTATAAAGATGCATTCTAGGAGACAAACATCAGGACTGATATTTTTTCCCACAACATGATGATCGTGGAAGTAGTGGTTTGTAGCTATTGCGTGAGTATAGTCGATGGCGGCGCATACGCTACACGTGTATCAGGAATATGATTAAAAAATACAATTATTTGCCGACGATGTTATCGCTAGTTTATTAATACATCCTTAGACATTTAAATTATTAAGATCATCCAAACTTTATGTAATGACATTTTGATGATAATTATCATGATTATGTAGTTTTCTCTGTTGCAACAACACGAGGTGGCCTTTCTGGTAATAACTCGTACTCTGCTCAAGTGACAAGTTCATTTTGAGATATAAACCAATATTACCAATTTGCCCTTTGCTGTGCTACTTCCATGGATGTTACTACTACTACTGCTGCTGCAAATAATACTATTACTACCGCTACCACTGCCATTACTGAATAATTAAGTAAAATATGAAATAAGTGCAGCTCTTTGAGTCGGGTTGTATACTATCAATCTTGCATTTAAGATCTCCATCATACTTCAATTCCACACTCATGAAGATTATCTCGAATTTTCCTATCTCTTTCCAATTCTCTCGCCTTTCTCTCCGTTTGAAGCCTCGCTCGTTCGGCCTCTCCCTTTCTCTCCCCTTCTAAACTTCCCCTCTCTATCTCTTTCTACCTCGGTCCCTACCTCCCCCTTATATCCCCTTTCTCACTCTCTATCTCTATGATCCCACCGTCTCTCTCTCTCTCTCTCCTTCTTTCTTTCTTTCTTTCTCTATCTCTTTCTCTCTCTCTCTCTGTCTTTCATCGTGCAATCCACTCCCTCTCCACGGTATATACATCCCGCAACTCCACAATAACCATGACATTCAGCTGGCGGCAAACGAGTCAGATTCATCATGTCAAACTCCACCTCGGATAAAATGCAAATCGTCATCTCTTTATGACGTCATCCATGAAGATTGTCATGGCAACTGGGCGAATGTATACAGTTCATTGGCCATCGTGAATACAATGGTGAAGAAATGGGGAGAAAGAGAATATAGGAGGTGAAGTGAGAAAGGCGATATTGAGGAGAGGAGTGTCATTCAGTTGAGAGTGTGATGGGGGAAGGGGTAATTAGGGAGGGGTGTTGATTTGCTCAGTTTGTAGCGCTCTGCACGTTGGTGACAGCATGACACATGCAAAACAAACAGAAATCAGGTAAGGAAAATAATGTCGGAGCTATATCATGAAAGATGAATTGCATGTGAGAGAGAGAGAGAGAACAAAAAAAAAAGCTCATGGTACCGAATGAGATGGTAGAATGATTGGCAAGATAAAATTGGTGCAATACATACAAGTCATTTTGTTGTACATCATTTTTAACACATATTATAACCAACCTGAAAAAACTTTCTAAAGTTAACTTATAGGCCTATATTATAGCATTTTCTAGGAATTAACCGTAGGTGTATTGTAGAAAATAAGTACAACCCTATCCGTACTGTTACGGATCCCTCACATATCTTTCCTCCCCAGCACGTCTTGGCGGCGAAATAACTGGGACAAAGAACGATTTGATCGAAATAATTCAGTTAAGTTAATAACAACATACATTACCACCTGAAACACCTACGCTTGAACATTACCCGACGCAGCCGTCTTTAATATAAAATGGCGCCTCAACCAAAATTCTCTAATGGAATTATAACGCTCAGTTTGCTCACATCTCTTGAAAATGAGGGGAATAATCAGATATCCAAAACAAAGTCGAGCTAGGAGAAGAACATCCGGAATGCGGGATAATTGATGAGGTATATTGCTATTAAATGAAAATTTTCCAGGATAGGATGATAATAAATGTATAAGGGGGGTGTTTCACAAAGACTAAGATCGACTTTAAGTTGGACTTAACTATGGCAGGCCATTCATGTCACTGGTTGCTATCACCATTGGTCTCTCAGTTATGATCTTTAGATAACATTTTTTCCTTCAATGATGAACTATCAAAAAAGGTAAATCCTGTAGAATTGTGACCATGATTTGTACGCCCCTTGAGAGACCAATGTCAGTAAACGGTGAGAGCAAATAATGGCATGAAAGGCCTGCCATAGTTAAGTCCAACTTAAAGTCGATCTTAGTCTTTGTGAAACACTCCCAAGGTTTTACAATGCGTAAGTCACATGATACTAAAGTGCTGAGGGTTCAATGGAAAAAAATAAAATCATGAAGATGATGAAGGAGTAAATATAAAGGAAGGCAAATAAGCAAATAAGTATTGATGGCATTATATCAGAAATCTGACCTGACATTTGCAAATAACCTTTGGAAAGAAAGTGGAAAGGACTGTCTCTCATAACTTTTTTTGATTTAAGGTAGAGAAAAAGGAATATATTTATGATCGCCATAGTTTGGAGGATTGTTTGGTAGGCATTATTCAGCATTTTCCTCTGGCGAGTAAATAACGTATAATGGATTTTAATTTTTGTTATTTTTAATGAAACCTGATTGAAATGGGACATTAATATTTAGTTGTACAGAACATAAGTATAATAGTGAATGGACAAAAATATTATTGTAATTGATCTTTATTTCATTTATCACCAAAACATCCTAAAAAACATATAAAATACAAAACATAGTTTACAAGCTAAAGAAAAACATTTACAATAGAATACAACAACAAAAATGTCACACGAATGTGGAGACAGTTAGAAAAGCCAAAGGCTTTATTTGGTGCTGCCACCGAAAAAAAAATACAGTATAATATTGTTGTTTAAAAATGTAATTAAAAAACAAAAATATTGCCTAAATAGAGGGGGAAAAACAAAAAACAAAACAAAAGCCTGACCGTTTACAAAATCAATCTGTATTTATATTGTTGGAGTACAAAATAATTTATATCTCCTTTTAAAAACATTAATTGATAGACTAGATTTTATACCATGAGGTATATTATTCCACAATTGTGGCCCGTTAAAAATATAGATTTTTAAAGTTATATTTAGTCTTATCTTATATAAATTAAAATTAAAAGAAATTCGAGTATTATATGAATGCAATGCAGAATTAAGACAAAATTTGCTGGAAAACTAATGGGTATAAAGTCATTAAAACATAAATATTGCAAAACTATAATTACAAAGATCTAAGACATTCAAAAGTTTTAGTTTTAGAAAAAAAGGTTTAGTATGAGCAAAATAATCGGCATGCAAGACTAATCGAATAGCTCTTTTTTGTAAGCATAATAGTCTACTCATTGCATGATCAGTTGAGGATCCCCAGGCAAGGTTACAATAATTAAAGTAAGGAGATATACTGGCATTATAAATGATAATCAAAATATTTGAAGGACAATGTTTGATTTTATTCAAAATACCTATACTTTTAGAAATGTTCCTGCAGATGGCATCAATGTGTTCCTTCCAAGATAATTTACTGTCAATTGTTACACCTACAAATTTCAAGAAACCACAACGGTCAATTTCATTATTATTTAAAGAAACAACCAACGTATCACAAGCGATAAACATATTAGTAAAGATCATATAGTGAGTCTTTCTAGTATTTACAATTAATTTATTAGAGATCAACCATGAATTTATTTTCAATAATTCATGATTAAAATCAAGAATCAAATTATCAATATTGTTATCGGATAAAAAGACACTTCTATGTGAACTTTATGAAGGAACAATATGAATAAATGATACTTATACAAATAATCATTATTTCAAATGAGAGAAACGGCAACGTTAAGTCTTATATCAATTCCATTGACACTTTACCTGGTACTTAAAGGAAACTCAGCCCCCAAGAAATAACTAATTTATTATATTCTTGCCCATTAACGTATAAAATTCCCCAGCAAAGTGTATGAGAGAGGCATAGAGCAGGAATAATGTGTAGTTTTTTAGCACGACATGGGCATCGCCATTTTCTTGATAACGAAACGTACTATGTGAAGTCGTTTATCAAGTAAATGTATTCAAATTCATGGATGGTTCCTTTCTATGTGTGTGTGGTGATGAAGAATTGTATTCACCTGCTATTATCCTTTGTCCTATAATTGCCAGAATGCAAATTGCATAAATAAGTTGGTGCTCTTCTTCATAAATTATATAGATCTGTCATCTGGTAAATTTAAGTATTTTTAAGTGAATTAGTTACAATTGTTCCCCTGATATATAGTTTTGACTATGCTATGATTTTTCCACATTGAAAAGTAAAGGTTTTGTTATTGACTTAAAAAGCCTTTCAAACTATAAAGCTTGGTGCATGATACATGTACAACTTCATCGAGTACGTCACGTTTTCAAGGCATGTCATACTAAAAGGGATCACGTCATGCCCAGAATGTCATTTATATATCTCTTGTACAATTTCGTAAGGAATATTGTACTTCAAAGGGCAGGAATACATCTCATTTTTCAGAAACCTACACTTATTCTTTGGGGGTGAGGTTTCCTTTAAGTTCTCTACATATTACGGACAATTTCCTGGGTATTGTGAGAACATGGTGGTAATTGAACACAAGCAGTATTAATTTGTATATAGATGTGTCGAAGCCGAGTTGACTAAACACTTGACTGGACATGCGAAGGCCGTGGGTTCGAACCCGGCGGGGCACTAGTGTCCTTTGGCAAGACATTGGTCTATACTTGCCACCCTTCACCCAGGTGCCGGTAGGAAAAAATTCCATAAATGTTGGGAGCACCGATATCGATAGCCTAGCAAGAGCCGAATGGAGTGGCTTGAGCACCTTGAGTGGTGGATATGTGCGCCATAGAAATATCCATTATTATTATTATTATTATTATTATCGATGATAATAATGATTTTGATAATAATAACATAGATAATAATACTAATAGTAATGATAACAAAAATAATGATAATAATAAATATACGAATAATATAATTTTAACACAATGGGGGACTCAACGGGCCTGACAGCTAATCAATGGAATCGATTTTTTTTTGTTTATTTTTGTTTACGCAACTCGTCTGCTACATTAAACAATTCCATTTTACCAGAGCGCTACATTAGCTGTAGCGGCAAAGATTATTCACGTTTATTATCAGTACATTGTATTGTTTCTGACGTAAAGTAAGTTTTGTTCAGCTACAAAGATAATTGAGTACTTACAGTGTAGCTTTATTTCAAAAATAATGTTAGACAAATCAGCATGAATTGTTATCACATGGTTGAGACTCTCACCATACCTCCATGTGTCTCTGACATGGAAACAAATGATTTTAAATGCAACTATAAAACAGAAACTAAAGTCCTTGGGCACCCGTTCCCCATTAAATTTAAAAAAAAATCAAGCTAAAAAAAAAAATCACTATTATAATCATTCTTATTTTCATTATATCATCATTAGCATTATTTTACTTTGTATGTTGTTATATGTTTTCCGTTCATTTACATTATGTTTTAAATATACTATGGTATTTTTGTTTTATTGTTATATGCATTCATGAATTTCTGTATCTTTTGCTCCATTTAATTTTTTTCCTTAAAGGTACTATGTCCCATTTGCAGGCCAAAAAATGAAAAAGTTAAATTTCAACGGCATTTGAAAGACAATACAACTTTGGAACTTCCCTCAAAACGAAAGGGCTTGAAAATGGCTTTTACAATAAGGACCATTAGTTGTCGAATTGACTTAAGTGATTGCAATCACTTAAGTAATAGTCTGATTTTCAGACCATTTTACCGGATGGTCGTACGTTTTGTGCCGCACAAAGATTCAATTAGTTTAATTTTGGCCATTATAAGAAGTGGGTTATTGATGTAGACAAATGCTCATGTACCTGTTACAGCTCATTTTATGTATGTTATTACCAAAGAAAAAAGATGTCAGTCAGTCACTCAATAGTGTCTGACAGTGAAGTCTAGAAGGTAAACGGGTTTCTTGCATAATTTGAATACTAGGACACTGCTAATGTTTAAATTTCACAGATAGGACATACATGACATATTCATAATTCCTGCACAGTTCTACAGAATTTTATGTTGGCTGCAAAAGGGGCATAGTATCTTTTAAATATCGCATGTCCTTGATGAGGACCATGATGGAAAACAGCTTTGCTGATCATGTTTTTATCATTTTTAGATATGTTTCAACAAATAAAGAAATGAATAATTAAATAAATGGTATTTGTATTGTTATTATAATCCATTAATAAGTTACATATGATACTAATTCATTTATTTATTTATTATAATTATTTTGCCCTTTTTAAGAAAGCTTGACTAGACACTTCTTGCAATAATTAAGGAAGCGGTCTACTGCGAAACCAAGCTTAAAAAATGAACTTAAACCAGCATGTATTTGACAATAACTAATTATGCACTCTCTCACGCCTACCTGAACACATGCATACACACACACACACACGCACACACACGCACGCACGCTGAAACACGCACAACACACACACACACAGATACGCACGCACTTTCGCTCGCGCGCGTACACACACACACGCATATATTAATATATATAAATAACATATTTGAATTTCACGCAGATGATGTTAGAGGTAGTGAAAAGGGTAAACTTCATTCTTATTGTGTTACTTTCCCTACCCCGTATCGTTTTGCCAATGTTATTTTTCTCTCTTTGTCTCTTCTTCATCTCGCGCTTTCATACGCTGCTGTCAGAGTTTCACGTAAAGCTTACACGCCAGGTAAGGACCTACAACTTCAAATTGATGACTACGCATTTCCCACGTATAACTCGACGTATCAAGGCCACGTAAAGCCTCGTCCCGCCCCGCACGGTAACGTATTAAAGCCATGTACAAACATGTAACGCCGAGTACTCGTTAACATTTTGACAATTATGAAATTTCCGCTGTAGGCGCCACGAAAACCCCCGACACGGCCACGAAGATGCCGTAATTACCTCGGGATAGCTACGTCCTATCCCATACTACAATAATGGACTTACGCCTTACAGATAGGCTTTACGCGAGAGGGTGACTGCAGTATAGGCTACTCGTCCACTTTTGATGATATCAGATGTTAGTATCTATATATGTAAATATGAGATGTAACTGAAGTGCAAAATGAATAATGAAATCATACTTTTTGGATTTGATCAAATTCAGGAGGATGCTTTGGATTAAACTGTTCTTGATGCTTGTAATTTTAATTAATCCAACAATTTTCTGAAATTATCCTTTAGTTTTGGTAATGCCCATTTCCAATGGGTATCATTCGGTATTATCTTGGGCTTAGGATTTAAAGGGTTAAAAATTTAGAAGTGTGTACTTGAAAGAAACTGTTAATAGTGGAATAAAGTGTATCGCTAATGTTATTATTATGTGATTCTATTAAACCTGCAGGTTAAAATGTCCAGAATGAGACAGAGGATAGCACAGAGACTCAAGGAAGCACAGAACACCACTGCAATGCTTACTACTTTCAATGAGATAGACATGAGGTGAGACGCACCCAGGACGATCTTTCTTTGTTCTTTATATTTCAGGATAACCTTCAACTAGTACGACAGTGATCCTGTTCACTAGGGCCCCTCTCACAAAGCTGTCTTAAATTTGAAGTTCGTGGGGATTCCCTTTGGAATACGTGTACATGTTAGAGAATCAAAATTCGTTTACTAATAATCACGTGCTCTCAGCTCGGCATTTTCCTTCGAATGGAAAACATATTTCTGGTCATCTCAATGAATTCAATGATCTCAAAGATGAACATGTTGGTCCCGTTTGTTCCAACTTAATTTTAAGTTTTCGACACATCCTGTTTTCACGTGATAAGGACACGGGGTATGCTGTTATTAGCACGTGTCAAGGTATCGTAGTCTAGTGCATAAGTCCCTGAAATATGAATCACATGGTATAGGGTTCAAACACCTGCCACGGAACGAACGTCCTTTATATTAGCCAGTCTCCACCCAGGTGAAGTAAGTGGGCAGACGGTAGGAAGAAAAGCCGGGGGAATAATAGTTAGACCGAATTTGCCTTCAATATTCCCAACGTAAAGCCCCATAGAACAAACATGGGTTAAAACAGTACACATTTTTTTTAATGAAAAAACAATTATCTTTTAATTCCTTTTCGGGGGATATTCAAACAGAGACATATCATTTGAGACAAGAATGTGATGGAAAATGCCACATACATACGACATAATCTCGAATGCATCTGTGCAATACTGGTACTGAGCCATGTCATAATCTCGCTTCAAGATTCTACGAATTCCCCCTTGCTGTATCCCCCTATTCCATATTCGACAAGTGGGCTAATTCCGACGCTCATTTTACATCTAATGCTATTTCATCCCCTATGGACAACTGCATGCCGAGCACGTATGGTCGGCATACCATGCCATAAACATCGATGTAAAAAAAGACAAATCTTTTGTTAGTCAATTTAAAAAGAAAAAAAATATTTTTTCTTCTTCAAAGTGAAGACATTTTTGACCAATCAAAGATCGAGAATCAGCAACCCCTAAATCCAACTACTCAACCCAAACAAATAAGATTTATATGCAAGGATTGAAAGTGATTTTACACAAAAGATCTTCGTTAAAGATATTTGGGTTGCTTGTTTTTGAAGCAGGATTAGCTGATTGTCACTTTCCAATTGTTTTCCTTTCATCTTCTTTCTCGTTTTTTATTGATCCGGACAATATTTTATTGATCCATAAACGGTCATTTATTGGTTGTTGATTAAAAAGATTGTGCTTTTGCTATTGATTTAAAAAAATGTATCGTATTTTTGCAAGATTGATTTATGAAAGAACCGATCTGTTTACGGATCAAAGTTTATGGCATTGATTGGTTGCCGGTCGCCATACGCGCACACGGTCCATGTGCCAATCTTTTCAATTAAAGGGAATTGACCTTTTGCGACTAAAATTATGATACTGTGATGGGGAAAACCAATTTATGCCTGGCCTTTAGGCTCGTGGGTATTCATTTGATAAAAATCTTTCATTTGCATCAAGTTAGGCCCGCGGATGTTATCTGTTCTGCCTTCTGTTTTGGGAGAAGAAAATATGGAAATTCATTCTGTCTAATTCGGGTCCGTTTCATTTGGCAGACGTTGATCGCACCAGATCCAAACATCTATGCGAGCGATGTGGTTTAGAGGAAACAGGTACCTCTTAAACTATCTACTCTGAGCTGTGACTAAAATATGAATATATGACAATTCCCTTTGGCCAAAAAGAGTTTATAAGGTTCCATGATACCAAATGAAGAGGAAAAATTAAATGGCGTTAAAAAGCGTCGGTCGTCTTTTGTTTACTTGTAGTAAGAGCGATTACGAAACCCCCGAAAAACACATTTCACATTAGAATACCAATTAATGTGTAATTTACAATGTATTACGTCAGTTAGTAATAAACTAACTTATTACCAATTTGCCCTTTCCTGTGCTACTACCATAACTAACTTAAATTCGATATTATTGTAAGACAATCAATAATCAATGCAGCCGTTGTTATATTTTTTTCGTCATAGATATAATTATTATTCGGCGTTGTCCAAACGGTTGTAGAGGTGTTTTGATGAGTGTAATTATACAACATATTCACGTAACGTGAATAATCTCAGCTTTTAGGGTGCATGCGCGCGCGCGCGTGTGTGTGTGTGTGTGTGTGTGTGTGTGTGTGTGTGTGTCTATGTGCATGTGGCTTTTACAGTAGCGAGAGTTTAATCATTTTATTATATTATTATGGAGAACAAAGTTAATCATACATTCTATGCGTCCTTGAAATACTATTCCATTGAGAGACTGTGGTGACAGTGTTTTTAATTTTCCACGTGATCAAACGGTCACATTGCACCTGTGATTGTTACTCATGTTTAGTGTAAGACCTTGTTTTATTGTTTTTATAATTATCATTATACCATGTAAACAGCAAGGAAAGTTTAATAATATACAAAGCTTTACTATCAGTTAATTCAGCGCAATTTGGAATAAAACAAAAGCAGTGGTTTCTTTTTATTGAATAGTGAAATTAAAGGCTTTTCAAATCCGCTTCCGACAAAAATATAAAGTACTTCAAGCTCTTTTAAAAGAAAAGGTTTAATTAATGCTGTCTAGTCTAGTGCCTAAACGTTTAAAAGCAGGTAGGGGTGACTGCAAACTTTTCCGACGTGATATTTTTCCCCGTAACATGATTTCGGAAATTCCGCCCAGCCCAATGGCCATTTAACAATCGTTTGGTTGCATTGGGGGTGGAAGGGGAGGAGGGAAAAATCCAGATATGATTCCATTCCCTCTTTTTTTCGTCTATCCTCCTTTTCATTTTTTTGTTTTTGCATTATGGCGGGGAAAAAAATACATGCGTGTAGTAAGGTCACGTCTGGCCTGGGCCCCGTTGCATAAAACTTACCATTGACGGTAACTTTGCCATCAATGGCAACTCCATGGTAACATGGCTCAATAGCCAATCAAAATCAAGGTTTCCATGGTAGCTGCCATTGATGGCAAAGTTACTATCTATGGTAAGTTTTGTGCAACGGGGCCCATATGTATGTAATTATTGTCGTCTGCGTGAATGTCTAGTCCCACACACTAAAAATAGGGCATTGACGAAACCCATCCAAAGTGTTTGTGGTATGAGATAACCACTAAAACCAAACTATATATTTGTTTTCCTGTAAAAGTAAATTGTTGGTAATTTTGAAATTTTTCCTAGAGCTAATGATATGAGACACTTAGGAAACAAGGAAATATTTTACTTTTTGCAAGTGATTTAAGATATTTTGTTTAATTCAATCATTTTCATTCTTAATTGAAAATGTTTGATTATAGGCCACATTCCATCCGTTATAATTATGACTATAGTACTATAGTGTAGGTACCGGGAATGCGACTATTGATTCTAGCCTCAAGGGAATTTGGGAAGAAGGTGTGGATAGTGGGTCTCTATCCGTTAAACAAAGGGATAATTTAGATGAAAATGGTGCAAATATCGCAGCGCAAGCGACGATTGAGAGAGGGATTGAGAGAGGTACATTGTTTTGAATAATGTTTAGTTGGTTAGACGATGGGCATGGAAGGTGCAAGTTATGCTTCTGGAACTTCTGGCATGTATGATGATAATTATACTGTAGAAGTTGTTCTTGGATCAGAAGTAAAGATTTATTTTAGAAGTAATACATGTATATGTATAGCAGCGGCACGAGTAGTGGCAGAAGTAGTACTAGTGCAGCAGCAGCAGTAGAAATAATAGTATAGTAGTAGCAGACGTTGTATTAGTTGTAGTAGTGGTAGCAGTATTGGTAACATTTGTGTTGAATAGTCACGATAATGCCGATGTTTGAATAGCTAATAGGCCATTTAGTGAAAGCTCTGTTTCCTCAGCACTTTGTATGAGCGTATACACGTCGCTTGAAATATAATCATGTGGCGTAGCGTAGGCTCTGTCAACGAGAGACACCTTTGATGTCTGTGTCTGGGGAAGGGGGGGGGGTGTCTAAGCTTGATATGATTGTCAGTGTTCAAAGCGACCGAGTGTAGATGTTACAAAGGGGTCGTCTTCTTTCCATTTTTCTCTTTCTCATCTTCTTTTCTCTCACTCCCCCTCTCTCTCTATGTCTCTCACATATATCTCTCTCAAACATAGACATACGTACATGTATATATATATATATATATGTATATATATATATATATATATGATACAACATTCGATAGCGATGACACTGTACGAATCAGTGCCAACAGCTTTTTAGAGAGCAACTATCTTGAATCGAATGGGAGTGACTTTTGTGTATAACTGACGTTTGATCACAACTTTTCTAACCGGTTTGAAGCCCTGGTGTCCGTACATAATATTATGTAACGAAATATAGTAGGCAGTGTCAGAAGCATCAACGCCATCCCCTGAATTAATCACTTTCCAATCAATTTTGAGTAAGGAATGGTTGACACTCCCGTACATACATAGCGTATGTAAATGCATGGTAGAAGGTCGTTTCTTGGAAATGACTGCCCTATATAGGAAGGACATGAATTATTCGCACTTGCTCAGAATTATTGGGGAATATGGTTTAAATGTTATACGAATGCATGATATATAATTTGTAAGGATTAGTCTTTATGCATTATATATCCTTGACTGGATTGATTGGCACATTAAAAAAAAAAAAATTGAACATAGCATCATCGCAAAGACTTTCAAAAAATCAAGCCATATCACTTTCATTAACCTTGTCCACCACCTTTACATTGATGGATTACGTAATCTAATATGATTTCTGTGGAATATACAACAGAGTATTGAAATTGCTCTTGGGGTGATTTTTCGAAAGTCTTTGCGATTGTGTTACATTTGATCATTCCTAAAGGGCCCGTTTCATAAAAAATTGTTATCTATAACAACTGCTAAATTTCGATGACAAATTTGCTCTCAGCCAATCAGATGCCATGGTTTCAGTAGCTTATAACAGTAGCTTGTAACTTGTTATTGATATCAAGTTTTATGAAACAGGGCCAAGATCAACATAATTATATACACTATAGCTTGATTGTAATAGCAGTTTGAGAATATTCAAACGATCAGATATTTTCTTCCTATCCTGTCTCTCTCCTGTCTCCCTCCTTTACTTAAATTTAGATTGAAGCCATACGAGATATACAGTCATGTTTGTTTTAACGTGAAGGACACCAATTAAACTTCTGGTAATTGCCTGCATTCTCGAAGTATAAGAATACTGACCTTTATAACTTTCTAAAATAAATAAACCGTACGTAGGCATGTATTACGCAACGTCTAATTGTCCTATTCGAATGTAATCGTGCTTCTAGTTGTCAGCAAAAGCCAGGCAGAGTAATTTCATTGTATTAAGTACCATTATCAATTTTCATTTCATTTGTACTTGTCATTTTGTCTGTTTATAACAATAAGTAAGGGCAATTATCGCAATTTGGTAAGCAATCAAGGATTATCATTTGAGATCAAGAAACCTCTTATTACACACCAAAATATAAAATAATAAAAACTTAATTTACTTAAAGTATTCCTGATATTAAAAACACTTTCGTAGCATTAGTGCCAAAATTGCAGTATAATTTGTAACATAGATACGTGATATAAACACATTAATAGCAAATTAAAATAATCATTAAAATGTATTCAAAATTCATTACAGTAATGAGGTGATCATCATTTCGGGTCATCGTACAAGTCTTTCCTAATATCTAGCAAAAGTAAGAGACACGTCGTAAAGAGGTGATAACAGTTAAATGGGAAAGAAACGATTGAAGGATAGATGGATACAAGGAAAAAAACGGATTGGATACGATAGGTGAACAAAGTATGATGTAGATATTAACGAAACATGAGGTAGCCGAACCAGTGAAGCATTAGCAGAGACAGTTATAACGTTAAGACAACAAGTAGGTATAATACAAAGTATTGTATATCCCTATACTTAATTATATGTTAAACATACATTTTTAGGTGAAATAAAAATGCTTAATTTCTTTTCAGTTACTTTGTCTTTATCTTAGATTTAACATCAAGCCCCCTGAATGAAATGACAGTCATGGAATTTGTTTCTGTTTCATCAGAACTATAATGACGACAAAATTATCCAGCAACTTTGAACTGTATAAGTAAACATCCCCCTAAAATAAAAACCTATTTTCATTGACAAAACATGCAGGTTAAATGCATATCTGATCGAATTGAATAACCATGCCCCCATTGCTGAGTACGACTATTCTTTCATCAATGACACAAGAGACTATATTACCTATTCACAAATTTCGCTCTTTTAATTTCAAAATATGATCTAAAAGGGCAATTGGATCGTCAGATAAGAATCAAGTGCCATTGTGAGTGCTTCAACAATTGCAATGAAGTAATTGCACAAAATAAATTGCTGAAGTAGTATGGAAACACTTCTGCAGTGAAGAATCCAGCATACTACATCTACAAAATAATTTGTAGATGTATTATGGTGGATTCTATATCTTACCTAAATCAATGACGCAGATATTCTAATAACATTGGACGTCATAGTGAATGTGTGTACGATTCAAAGCAAGTCATTGTGGAGTAATGGTACTTCTGATAATAAAATAAAAAGCGTTTTGTAGGAAGAACTCTATCCCAGAGACACGTATAAGGTACTTTCACAATGAGTGAAATGTTGTGCCACAGTGTGTCACGGTAAGGTCACAGTAAGGTCAAGGTAAGATCACAGAAAGGTCACAGTAAGGCCACAATAAGGCCGCAGTGTGTCACGGTAAGGTCACAGTAAGGCCACAGTAAGGCCACAGAGGGAATTAATAGTAATATTCTATTTAGTTTCCTTAGCGAGTGAGTATTAATATTTGGTAACACCAAGTGGTAGAGGTGTCGTGGTCGAGTGTATATGTCACCGGACTGTGGATCACAAGGTCCGCGGTTCAAGTCCCGCCGCGGCACTAATGTCCTTTTGGCAAGACATTGATCTACATTTGCCACTCTCCACCCAGGTGTTAAATGGGTACCCGGTAGGATGCGAAAGTTAATGTGGTTAGATGAGCAAGTGTGCGCTTGTAAAAATGACGCCTGGCTGGAATGCTGCCCAGGGAGTGGAGAATGTGCATACATTGTGTGAGGGTAAGCCTGAATCCGATGATCGGGGTATATCTGTAAAGCGCTTTGAGAGGGCCTGCGGGTCCTGAAAAGCGCTGTATAAGAACGAACTATTATTATTATTAAAAGCCTACTGATATGTTCTTCCTTCAAAAAAATATCAGTAACATTTATGTTGTGTGCTACAGTTCCATCATTTTCTCAATCTTGATCAACCTAACCTAAAACTCAGTAACCCTAACCCTACATATTTTGTAATTAAATAATGCTAGGGGCAATATCGTCGCCGAAGCAAATGTCGGATCATCGTCTAATCCAGACATAGCCTACAAGGAGGTTTTGTCGTGTTTGTAGTCAAGTGGTTCCATAGCTTGGTCGGAGATTGGAAGGTTGGTGATTCGAACATATATGTTAACAAAGTAGTCTTAATTTGCCACTCTATACCCAGGAGAGTAAATGAGACTTGGTACGATGTCGAACGCCTTTTGTGAATGAGTTTGCCATATATGCCATCACGGTGAGTCGGTGACTATATTGCGCGCGCATGAGTCTGAGGTTACAAAAGCGCTTAGAAATTTCAGTATCAAACCTGAAATAGATCCAGATTATTATTTTTTTATCATTTAGTCTTCTTCATCATTTATTCACATGTCATCAGCAGAGCGTCTTAAACGAATTCTCACCATGCACTCATCAGGGTTAAACGTGCAGAGGAAGAGCTTAGGGGCGCGCTTGCCTCTCCGAGTGCGTCATGTTTGCTATCCCACTTTCACTACTCGCCTTTCCGCGCCACTAGATTAAAACACTGAATAATGCAAAACGACAACGCATTCATGTTAGCCGTGCACTGGCATGAAATTTTCAGCTGACAATAATTACAGCTCCGGATTGAGCAATCTCTCTCTCTCTCTCTTTCTCTCCCCCTCTCTCTCTCCCTCCTCCATCTTTCTTATCATTTCTCTTACTTTTTTTTTTCTCCGAGTGGGTTCATCCCCGTTGGTTTGCCCTACTTTTATTCTCCCATCTAAATCTAGCCCGCTACCATTAGTTTTATACTGAACACAATGCATTTTATAATAGAGTGATCGATATCGACACATATCGTAATTTTCTCATGCATTGAATGAAAAACAACATTCTACAAAAAAAGAACAACAACAAAATTTATTTGATCTCATCGCAGAAATCAGATAAACGTGGAGAATTTCCCTTTTCTCCAAATCATCCAGAAACAAATTTATTTCACCGCCAAAACCGAAATGATTGAAAGGATTTACTAAAATAGGAGAATTAAGTATTTTTGGTTCATGGTCATGCTCGAAATTATCACCTTGTCAAAAAGCATTTTTTACCAATGATTTATTAGTCAAGGTGAACACCAAGACCGGACCTCAAAAAGATCTCGTATTTTCTATTCATAATCCAATTTGTAATTGAAATAGCCACAACAACTACATCTCTGTCTCTATACTGATTTTAAAAAAAATTATTTGAATTTCTGGTAATGGCTTTGTAATGAGATGCAAATGACCTGAATGGAAACCAAAATCTTCTTTTTGCATACTGATTCTCAAAAATACAAGAATTGAATATTCAGGAAGGTTACCGGCTCATATTTTAGAAGGCTGTCCGGCCAAACTTACCAAATAATAGTTTAGATCTATTAAATAGATCCTCATGAAAAACTACCCATGGAACACCACCCGGGTAAATATGTCCTCGGGACAGCTAAACCCTGGAGCAAGGAGATTTATAAAGGACAACTACTCCCGAATAATTATCAATATTGTGATCAATTGCCCATCAAATAGTTTGCAGTAATATGAATATGAATGTGCATCATTCAGTTGTCCGTTTGGTATTTATTGAGAGGGGGTCTATGTATTTGAGTGTTTCCCTGGGGATTTTCTGGAGGTTTTGTCCAAAAACGAGGTACTCCTTATTAATAATTATTTACAAAAACAGACTAAAACTAAAGATGACGGAATATTGAGAAAATAAAGATCATTATAGCATTGAATAAAAATAAGATAATTTGTTATTCAGAATTGTGAAAATGAACAAATTTCAATCCCTTTGGACCATCGAATACACGCAAATAGAACTGTGTGGCTATAACCAGAATAATTGTAATGCTTTAAAAATTTGTTATTGTTACTAAAATACACCATCTTAGAACAAATGGATGAAAACCCACACATGTACGTAATACAGTACATAAGAGACAATAAAAAATCTTAAATTTTGAGATTGACCACGTTTTGTATACTACGTGCATGCTGATAGGGCTTCAAATGCGTCAAAGTATCCCCAATGGAGTTGTTGCAATTACGATAAACAAGGATGATTTTGCGTACGTAGAAAAGACATGAAAGTAATTATGTAACGTGAATGGGAAATGCCAATTCGAATGGCTTCATGTATAATATACTTTCTTTGCTTCATGATGTGAAATTTTGAGCGGCGACAACTCTTCCGCTTTTATTAAGGAGAGTATTGTAATGTTAATGGTTATAATTATTAGTCCCAAAAACATATTTGATGGTATTCTGTAACTGAAGTGAATCCCAGTGACTATATACATGACTACTCTGCTGCTTTTGATATACATTGTATATTCATTGTCAAAACTTGATGTATTATCAAAAAAAATATATATATTAAAAAAAATTAAAAAAATTTTGTTAAAAGAACTTCGTGTTTGAGGTTTTATTCAAATACATGACATTCAAATAGATTTATACATCTCTATATATCGCTTTACAGGCTGCCCCAAAGTCGTACACCACAAGCCCCGTTAGTTAATCTTCAAACCATATCTGTATAATCATATCTTTGTAAATATAAGGATTTGATTATGAAGAATGCTGGTACGTCATTGGTGTAATGTATATCATTTTCGATGTTTGGCATCGCACTCTCTGTTAAAAATACCCAAATCAATCCAACAGGAGCGACGCCAGACCGACGCCAGACCGAACAAAGTTGACATTACCCCCAAATGGATGAGGGTCGGTCGGTCGGTCTGGAATCGGTACGGGGTCGTTTCGACGATGTGCCTGAGGTATTTCATCACATGCAATGAGACTAACGAGACCGACACCAGACCGACACTAGACCGAACAAAAACTTAAAATACCCTGAATGGAAAAGAATCGGTCGGCATTGACTCGTTGTAGATTCGGTTTGGCAGTGTGACTGAGATATGAAGCTTGTGTGACTGCGGCAAACGATCACGCGGCCGCGATGGTTACATTATTGACAATTGTGCATAAAAAAGACGTCTGGATGGACTGAGATGCTTCTAGAAAAGAGAGCTCAGATTACTCCAGGCACCACGCAGAATGTAGATTTATATTCATTGATAATCATCACACTGCCATCTCTCTCTCTCTCTCTCTCTCTCGATCTTCCTCTCTCGATCTTCCTCTTTCAATGTTATTTCTTTCTCTCTCTCTCTCTCTAAGTACCGTCTCGTTTTATCGTAGCTGCGCGGGCTATATAAATGCATTATATGATTAACATTTACTTTCCCCTTTCTTTGTCTCTGTCTGTCCGTCTGTCTATCTATATGTCTGTCTGTATGTCTGTCTGCATAGTCTATTTTGTGTGTCTCTCTCTATCTCTGTTACTCTCACTCTCTCTACTCTCTCTCTCTCTCTATCTCTCTCTTTCTCTCTCTCTTTGATCTTACACCTGCCATCTAACATCTACTCAACATTTTATCCTGCTATCCCTCTATCAATACACCATCATATACACTCAAACACAAGTCATGTTTCCGTTCCATAAAGTCAACTTTATGAAGCCTCTTTCTCATCCGATGAAAACCGGATGGTTACCAAGGTAACTGAAATAGAGATAGAAATAGAAATAGCAAAAAAAAAAAAACACCTCTCAGTTATTTTTTATCCATAAAAAATCAAGGAGGTAGGCCTATAGCAAGAACTTTCTTTTACATGTATACATCGCATCTATATATAAGGTTGCAATATTATGCGGTAAGAACATTCAAAGCCATACCACACACACACACACACACACACACGCACACACACACACACACACACACACACACACACACACACACACGCACACAAACGTTAAAACGTCAATGTATAATTATAACGGGTTACGCAAACTGTATTTTAATATGAATATTTGACGTAAAACACTTTTCTCCATTTCCACGTTGGAGGCGCTCGCATAAATGTGTATCTAAAACGTTAATTCTTACTCGTGTATTCACTCTATTTATTACATTAATGGGATGATATTGCATTCGAAATATGCAAACTGTATGCAGTAGGACTGTTACGTTATTTAAGTTTCGAAAATCATGAACCCTGATTTTAAACTACATTGATCGACATGCAGGAAATGTTTAATTCTATGAATATCCTCTTGACATGTACTGAATATTAAACAATGATTTAATTTCCGCCTTACAATTTAACTGCCAGGCTATTCAAATTATAACTTTTTTCTCCTAATTTTTAAGTGACACCAAGTAGCCCCCCCCTTACGTCGTGTTCTTTCTATCACCAGTTTTAAGGCCTACCATACAGTTTATTACCGTTTAGTCTGGCTCCATGCAATGAAGAAAAATAACAAAAAAAATGAAAGATAACAAAAATACGAAGAGGAGAAAGAAAATCGTCACTACTACATGAAGCCTAATGCATTCCTCAATCATAGTTGTATATGATTTCAAATATAACCAGATATCTTATGTCAATATACTATTGTAGCTACCTGAATATCGTGTTTTATAAAGTCGGCGCCATGCTTAAATGGAGACTCTTTTCCCGTTAAATGAAAACGAGATGGTTACCACGGTTACTAAAATAAAGTTTACTCTTAAGCGCACGTTTTGCCTCGCATTATTTCATCGTAAAGGTGTTATCTACACTCAAGCGAATTGCAAGCACATACATGTTGCGGTGAAATGAAGCAAAATGAGGAGAAAAGAAGCGGTTTGTAGAAAGCGTCTATTGCATTAAGTGCATATGCACAGAAATTACAACATGACGAGAACATTGTGGTTGACAGACGGTAAAGATTTTATGAATAAATAAACAAGACGTGTTACATAAATCCATTACAAAATGAAAGCTCAAAGAAAAAGAAGATATTCTGAAAAAATATGAAATTTCTTTATATATCTTATATGAAGGTATAAATACGGCAGATGAAATAATAGTTATTGTATTATTGGGTAGTATGATGATATTTTCTCTCAATAAGTGTACCCTTTGATTAAGCTTTTAAAGATACCACATAATAATAATAATTATACAAAAAAATTAAGGATACGATTAAAAACATAAATAGTTTTTGTTTTTGTTTTAATTTGAAACTGCGACCGAAAAGTGCATCTGTTGATACAACATATTCTGTATTGTTCATTAATGTTTTCTTTTTCATATTCATTGTACTGAGGGACTGAGGGCCCATGAACCACAAAAAGTACAATAATAAGAAGGAGAAGAAGAAGAAAAAGGAGTAGGAGAAGAACAAAAAGGAAAAAATAATAATAAAAACAAAAATAATAATAATAGTAATAATAATAATAATAATAATAATATTAATGATAATAATATTAATCATAAAAATAATAATAACAATAATAATAATAATAATAAAATTAATAATAATAATATCAATCATGATAATAATAATACAAAGAATAATGACCTTTGAAAATTATGAACAGCCTATTTATGTGTGTTTGTTTTTATACACCTGTGAGGGCGTTTCTGTGTATTCCATCGGGTCAATGATGGTGTTATGTGAGGGGGAAAGGGTTAAGATGGTCCGGATAAAGTGTGGAATGGCTCCATTATGTTCAGTATTTTTATGAGTATAAAAATCAATCTCATAATAATTCAAGTAGATTAGTCAATTGGTTTGTAAGAAATCAGAATTAATACGAGATGAATATCAAGCATGGATAACACAAATGTAAACATACGTTGTATTATTTCTTTAAACGATCGAAGATTATGTCGACATAAAATTTCATGTTTTTAATTCATCCATCTGTCGTAGATACTATGTGATATTGCTCGAAATTAACATTTGGAGGCTTCATTTTAATCCATGTTAATCGCACATGAATGAATGCTTGCAACACCTGGCTATGAAACATAAGGAACATAAGCCTTTTACAGATATGATTATATGATTAGATACACAGCGTATTACAATGCGTGGCTAATATATCCCCTGGCATTTTCGTTTTAGATAAGCTTTGTCTCATCAAGCCGCGATGTCAAAGATAGTCAATTTGGCTAATTTATTCCCCATCTTCTAATTTGAGTAGGCTGCGAATGTTTTATGCATGGCACATTGTCTCCAAACTGGAGAGTGGTATCCCCAGGCGTACGTGGACTATTCGTAGGGAGCACAGGGAGGGAGGAAGGGAGGGAGGAAGGGGAGAGAGGCAGGGATGGAGGGAGAGAGAGAGAGAGAGAGAGATGGGTGATGCATATTGAAGGAGAGGAGAAAGGGGGGCAGGGATGGAGATGAAGAGAGAGAGGGGAGGAAGGGAGGGGGGGGGGAGAAAGAAAGAGTAGTGGGGAAGGAGAAATGTATATGAAGACCTTCCAAGGAATAGGTGCTAAATCCATTCCAGCAACTTTCGAGTGAATGATTTTTATTTTTTTTAATCAGTCAAGGCACTGCGAGATGGGTTGCTTGGCCCAATCAGAAGAAAGAAGAGAGGTATAATGGAAATAGTGCCTTTTGTATTAAAAGCATTTTGGATTCAGCGCCTTTTTAAAGAAAACATAATTTTGATATCAATTTGTTCATATTTCCTGCAACATTTTGAGGTGCCATGAAATTGCGTGATCTAGTTGCTCAAAAAACGGTGAAAAAACATGCAATCGGGTGAAAAATAGATTTAGCGTCTGCTGCATGCCTGCTCTTCATATATAGACATAGAGATAGGTAGGTAGATAATTATATTGATAGATAGATAGATGGATTGATAGGTAGATAGATGGATAGTTGGAATTGTAGAGAGATAGAAATGAGGTTGGGGTGGGGTTGAGGTAGATTTAAAAGTAGAGGAGATCGGAGTACTCACACAGAAGCACTCAGATAATAATTATACAAATACATCTATAAAGAAGGACATACCAGCAGTCAAAGAGTAAGAGGAAAAACAGCGTTTGGACAAAAAGACAATACCAAAAATAAGAGGGAAAACAAATCAAACGAATTCCAAATATATTCGGCCTATTACTGTAGACAAGAATGTATTAAAGAGAGAGAGAGAGAGAGAGAGAGAGAGAGAGAGAGAGAGAGAGAGAGAGAGACAGACAGAGAGAGAGAGAGAGAGAGGGGGGGCACGCCCAAAGGGAGTCAGACAGATAAACAAAATTAATGTTCAACAGGAGAGACAAAGGAAGAGGGTAGAGGTGGAGGTGATAATGGCGATTGTGGTGGTGGGTGGGTGGGGGTGGGGGGGGGGGTGTAGATTGTGAAGCTAGGAGACGAATAGAGTAACAATGGAAAGGTCAAAGTTGTCTGTGTTGCAACATTCTGAACTGAAATCACCCAAATGAGACCAATACTCAAAATTAGACGGAGTGAACAAACATGTTGATAAGACAAATTAGAAATAAAAAAAGGAAAAGGAAAAAGAAAAGAAAAACACACACACAATGCGTTGGTGTAATGCTTCGAAATAGTCAACGTTATTGACATATCTGACAGTCTTGATAGACCTATTGCTTGGATATACAGTCATGACCACACTGATATCTATCTCAAATCATGTCAATACTGACAACATTACATGCTTGTACCCTATATGGAACCCATCAGTTCCATAGATTATTATCATTTTTTAACCTCTTCTTCATTTTATAACTTTTCTATCATACATTTGTCAAATTAAAATCTCAATAAGCTGTATAAATACAATTTATTTTCTCTTAATATATACTCTATCACGAAATCAATTGTGAATTGTGAATTGGCACTCCATCTTTAGCTGTGTGCAGTATGTTTATGAGAAAATTAGAACATTATTCATGTTGAAAAGTACGTGTATTTTTGTTTGGTGTGTAATTAACTGTATTCATTTTTCTTTTCTTTTCTACGTATACAGTACTTATAAATTATGTTAATTATTGTTATATTCTATGAAATTGGATCGGGCACAATTCAACTTATGTTCCGTGGCAGATTGTTTTTAATGAATACAATTTTTGAATAAAAATTGAATTGAATCTACAAACCATGTAAATCATGTTAATTTGCTACTCCGGATATTAAAGTGAAAATCAATAATGTAAATCTAAAGGCAGGAAAACAAAGACAGATTCCTCCTCACGGCTAATGAGGTTGATAGTTATACTTAAGTTCATATTTGCTTTACGTCACATGAAAGCCTATGAAATCAAAGAAATCATGTCAATTTTTTGGAATGTCTTATGCCTCTGTGCCTCAATAGACATAAGAGGGGGCCGACTTAGGCCTTCACCTCTGGGAAATATTAAATTACTAACAATATTCAGTTTCAGTTTCAGGTTCAGTTTTATTTTTCATTTCCAACAGAACAGTAATTTTGACAAGAAATCAGATATACAATTCAACATTCAATAATATAATACATTTTACATGGTTTAAAGTTATGAAATAGAAAGTGTCCATACATATCCAATTTAATGGCAGTATAATATTCGGGCACCCTACGCCTCATATTATTTTTGCACCCACAACTTCATATTCTGGTAGTGAATTGGTATATTTGTAGTTTATATAATAATCTTGCTAATTATATTTTAGTGGCATTTTCTTCTCACTACAGCCCCTTTAGAAAATGTGTGCCCCTGCGCCTGGATATTCAATTTCATTTTTGTTTCATGTGACATGAATGACATAGTATGAAATCATATAAATTGGAGTGAATCTTCTCTTGGTCAACTTCACTTTGTTTTACGTCAAATGAAACCATAGAATCTATGTTGAAATGAAGTACTCATAGATGCATATTGCATAAAGTATAATTGCAAGGACATTATGATATAGGAACGTCAATTTAGTCTGTGTTTATGCTTTTTTATGTGTAATTTCATGTGATCATGATAAAAAGATTGTAAAGATATGATGATGTCGTGGCAATTGGTAAACATCAAACCAAGCCAAATCATATCAGTTAAAGAAAAATAATACTAAGCTATTTGTTGGGGTTATTGTTTCCTCTACTTTCAAAAGCCTGAATCTTATTCTTTGATTTTAGATATCTGAAGATGATTTACCTTTATCAGGTCACCTCTTTTCCTCTCCTTCTTTTTGCTCTTCCTTTTCTTTTTCCTCTCATTCTTCCTCTTCTTCTCATTCTTCTTCTTCTTCTTCTTCTTCTTCTTCTTCTTCTTCTTCTTCTTCTTCTTTTTCTTCTTCTTCTTCTTCTTCTTCTTCTTCTTCTTCTTCTTCTTCTTCTTCTTCTTCTTCTCCTTCTCCTTATTCCTATTCTTCTTATTCTTCTGTACTTGTGACTTTTTTCTCTCTTATTTTTTCTTCTGTGGGCATTAAATTTGCTCAGCATTTTTTCCCTTCTGTTTTCAATCTTATTATCCATTGATTATCATCTTCGTTATAATCGTCGCCAGCTTTGTACATGATGGTGTGCAACACACGAATCCCTTATCAATTTTTCAGCGATTAATCCGCGTAATAAGAGACCTGAGCCCGGTGTGGTACGCCGCGGCCATGATAAAACGCGTTGCCTAGCAACCCCTCCATACCTGATAGGAGTATCTCCCCGTTTAGCACGAGCACAATATAGCTGCGCGATTCTTTGTTGATGATGGAAACAGCGAAGGCTCATAGGAAACAAATAAAAGCGGTGTCCATTGTACACACCTGTAAACATCTGAGAGATGTGCATGAAGCCTAGATTCCCCGGGGAGGGCAAGAGGAGAATATGACATGAAATAATTATGTAAAATTAGACGGCACACACTATTACACAAAAGGCACTGACAGGGAATATGTATAGGCCTTTTTGTGCGCATTGAATAACCCTTTCCCCTCAATGCCACTTTTTAATTCAATATCATAAATTAGGTACGTCGCCCGGGCGACAGTTCTTTATGCAGTTTTTCCCAATTAGATTTTGATTATTGCGAGAGTAGCGTGGTTCAATTAGACTAATTTGATGAGAAAGATGACGTTCACTGGGTATATACAACGGGCTTCAGGCTGCTAGATTAGCCAGAGTACATTAGAGCAATTTATGGAGCGCTGCCGCATTAGACGGGATGTTTTTCGTTTTTATCAAATAAAAGCTCGGATTTGACAATATGATTCTGGCGGCATTTACTTTTAGAATGAATCAAGCGAGGATTACCCCCTTAGTTTTTGTCTACACGACTTACCCGTTTGTAAATTTGACATTGGTGGGTTATTAAAGAGAAAGAGGCGTGAGAAAGTTAAAACATTTACAGGTTTGGGTTCAGATGTAATCCGGGAGAGGAAGGGCAAGAAAAAACGCGGTTCTAAATATACAAAGATAGTATAATAGTTTGTCGGAAATTGTATTCCAGAGTCTAATGAACCACTATAACCAATTCAGGGCAATTCACATTGTACAGTGTCTGGATCTTCTATTTACGTTCTCTGTCTGTTTGTTGTTGTTTTTTAATTCAATTTGGTAGATTCAAACTTTTAACACGTCGAAAATAATTATGTTTATGAGTTGATAAGAATTATTGTCATGATAATAACCAAATGATATTGAAAATAGGAGCTTTTGATTAATTTATTCCTCTTTTTTATTTATTGTCTTGGTTTTCTCGTAAGTTTGTTACAGTTATCTTTTGGGTTTCACCCGTTTCTGGATGTATGTCTTCAATTTGATGCATTTTAAAATCATTAAATTGAAGCTGTATGGTTCATAGTCCTATCGCAAGAAGGCAAGTATCTTTAGTCTACTATATTTGCATGTCTATAATTCTCTATTTATTCTTCATTGGGGGCCAGAGTAGGAGAGCGTTCGTCGCGGTCTCTGTCAAGTTCTTTCATAACCCTGCGAGAATCCTGCTACCACATCATACACCATTTTCTCCATCTTTAATTCGTCGACAACGTGGCTCCTACTTCAGCTATATATCAGGAAGTACCTGTGCGATGGCGTGAAATGATGATATTCTTCATTAATTGTATTTAGATTCTTGAATTACCTACCGTAACATATGCAGCAAGGATCACGCATGCAGTATGCAGAAATACTATATTTTGATGAATAATTATTTTGTGTCGAACATGGTCCCGTTAATTATGACCAGACGCCCACTGACAGTTTTTTGTTTGACAAATTATATGACAGGTACATTTAACACATTCTCATTCATGTCTAGTTCTTTTTAAGATATTGTTTATATGATTTCTTTATTGCAACCAAAAGGTTGGATTTCAAATACAAACAGATACATAACAACGTTAGAAATAATTTACACATTGAAAATGAATAACAACTTGGTTGCTATAATCAAATTATTAAACAATATAACAAAATTGACGTAAGCCCAATAAGTACAATATTGCACAATGATTGTGTTTAACATCAGAAGTAGGTAAAGTATGTGTGTTTACAACTAGAGCAGTTGAGTATTGGCCATGCGATTACATTGTGTAAGAAACTGTCTTGAAGCTTTTTTTTGTGGAAAGGTTGATTACATAGATAATAATTAATGTATCTGCGACTGTGTGGTTTTGAAATGATCAAAATGAAAATAAAATGACTCAATCTTGCTTTAAAATAAAACACATCCACTGCAAATAGAAATGTATATATATGGGACTACACATAAATGTTTGATTGAAACTTGTCATTTTTTTCTCAGCATAAATGGAATATGAGGGTATTCGAAGGGTAATTCCTTTTAGGGGACAATTTCTATTACGACATGTACGCTATTCTTCCAAACTGACATGAAAATAATAATAAAACGCACAAATCATGCTTTGTCATCTTTACTAGAACGTCACCTTCCCTTTAAATCCGTCTATGGACCAATCATCACAGAAGCAAAGGTTGTTTTAGGGTTACAGTTAGTATGAAACCTCGAATTGGTGGGAATTAAATATTTATAGCTGAATATCCTTCGGCAACAAGAAGATTAAATTTCTAAAGCGGGAAAAATATGGAAATTAATGACTGAACGCACCACGCACCCATTGTAAAATAACACTATTATTATGTCCTTGTCTTTTCGAGAACTTGATTCTTCAGAAGTAATGAACGACACAATGGTTGATTAACGTCACAATTTCTGTCAATTGAAGTTAAGGCACAGTTGTGGTAGACACGAAGCCATGTTACGTTTTATACTTTCTAAATTTCAAATCGAGATGGCGGTATGCTACCGCAAATGGCAGAACCATAATATACGCAGCGTTTGGCATGGCGTATTTTCTATTGTTTTGTGTTTGCCCAGCAAAGCAGTGTTTGCCATGGGTCAAACTCGAACCGGGTTGGCCGAACCATTCCAATCAATGGCACTGGCAACTGGTAGAGTGCCTTTTTACAAGACAACTACTGATTTCTATTTTTTCATCTTTTATGGATATTTTTTTCTGGGCCTTCAAAGGAAGAGGGGGAGGGGGAGGATCCATCCAAAGCTGGATACACCACTGGAACGCAGAATAAGATATTATGAAAGTATGGACCCAATGCAGTTATATGATGGATAAATAAACACCCTGTTGTATTCTTTAAAGTGAAGGAGAGAGAAAAAAAGAAGAAGATGAAATTGTTTGTTCTTCAAAATCATCATGCTTCTCGACAGAATCAGTGACGTAAACAGCAAAATCAGAAGCCGGGTTACACCCCTCTCGTTTAAAGGTCCATGAACAAAACAAAACTAATTAAAGAACTTTAATGAGTCTTTACCACTAAAGGGACATCAACCCCCTGTTTTTGTTTAATTGTCTGAGCGGTGTTCCACCCCTCCTCTTTAACAGTTTCTGGATATACTACTGAGAGTAGAGTCTTACCAGGGAGTTGGAATGGACCCTGGTCTCACCTTTACCCAGAAATCTTGAATACGCGTATCGTATAAACTATTTTTTGTTTAACCTCAAAAGAATACAAATAACATGCATTTCTTTCATGTATTAATACTCCTTGATTTATAGACATCTCCCCCGTTCGCCGAAACTCTTTTACTATACTAACCTGTTAACAAGCCTTGTGAATCCCTTTCTCTCCTTAAACAACACTTTATATGCCTTCATCCGTTATAAAAGAAGACATTTTCACTCGTAAAGCCATCTGTTCTCTCTTAATAGCCGCTAACTTCATTTGTATTCAGGGCTTAATCTAATCTATTCCTGATTGCCATGCATGTTAGCTGGATACAGTAAACGCTGCTCCACTTAAAGATATTCATGTCTTGTTAAAAAAAAAAGTAAGAAAAAGCAGGTAGTATTAGTTTCAGGATCGTTTCAGTTTTAAACAAACCACGAACAATTTCCTCGTTTCATAAAATTGAAGACTTCCCATATACACAAAAAAGATATTACGAGAAGAATATATACAGAAGTACAAATATTTCGATAGTTCTAACAAACACTGACAAATTAATGAAAATATAGTTCTCATGAATGAATACAGACTTGTGAACCACGTTTTTGGAGCCATTCCATGACTTTGAAATCGAAGAAGAGAATGTAAAGAAAAACAACAACAACGACAGCAATAACAATTAAATTATACTTCTTTGTTATGTATAATTCTGCTGTTTATTGGCCAACCAATGGAAAATGAATTTCTGTTGTATGACAGATGAATCAATAAATTCACATTCTAAATACAGTCATTCGATACCCTATATAGGTAGCACACGTACGCGGCTTATGGACAATAGTACAAATATCTTTGTTACTTGAAAACATTAAATACTATGTCATCACCGCGGTAATTTTCATTCCATACAAAGGGAATGAAAAGGGAAAATCCCTTGTTATCACTTCTTAACCTTTTGTGGCCTTGCATTCTCCGCCTCTTCCTTGTAAGCTTACGTCCTGATCTCATTTCAACCCGTCGTACATCATTACTTGTCACATAATACTTCATTTGTTTGAATAAATCACCCTTATTTGTTCGGAAGCAGGCAATAGTCAAGGTTATTCGAGAGCAAAATTGACCCCTCCGATTTCAGGACAATTAGAATGTCCGGCTATTTATACTTACACTGAGCGAAACTGTACATTTTCTCTCAATTTCTTAATGTGAGACACAGGGGTGTCGATCACGGGGATGGGGATATATCCCCCAAATATTTCAGGTGGGGGGTGGCCTGTACAATCATCCCCCAATAATTCACCATCAAAACAAAAAAAAATGAAGAAAAATTAATGATGAGAGCCCGATGAGAGTAGTTAATGGTTATTACTCGCAAGATGACCATCAATATACACATTTTGCTATCTCATTTTCATAATACATACATATATAAATAGAAAACGAAGTAAATGAGACAACCGTTTATGAGACAAGAATAAATTGAATTCTCGCTTATACGGCTTCATCAGGAATTTATTCAATCAACAGCATCATAGAAATGCAGTGCGCCAAATGCAAAGCCGCAGCGTTAAAAAGCAACGAGCTAAATGTTAAGCGCGAAGCGCAAAAGTGCAAAAAAGAAGAAGAGAGTGGGAGAGTTATAAGATTTTTTTCCACTCATTTTATTTCCTGATAGTTCCTTTAAATAATTTCAAAACGCGCTAGGAGTTACAGTTATGTATTTGTTTAACTCTTTTAATTTGGGCATTATTGCCAAGAAAAAATTATCAACCAATTCCTCAATATAAAGAACTCTTAAAGGTATAGGAAAGCATCTGAGCAAGAATATCACATGACTTTTGGCCAGTTCAATCTGAAGTGATTTTTAAAGCTATGACTATGTGGGGTTGATGATGCATTTTTTCATAATGCAAGTAAAGTAATAAAATATTGTATCATTGAAGAGAAAGACGGTTTTGTCCAAATGGCAGCATGTAGGAGCCGAAACTTTCAGTTTGTTCCCTGATTCATACTCAGTATCTATTTTGTTTTATTGATTTCATCCATTTCTTTGTTTATTTATATCTCTACATGTAAAACATTTGAAGAGCTATTTTCCGAAAGGAGCAAAATCTTTTGATAGCAAATGGAGATAATAATATACATTTTCCTCTATTTACCTTGAACAAAATTATTAACCTAAATTACGAGAGAAATTATGAACACATGCATATTTTAATAACAATTTTCCATAGACACCTGAACAAAAATCGGGTAAACAAAGAGTGCTTTCTTAAGTTACACACATGGATCTAGTGCCTCTTGAAAATAAGCTCTTTGTATGTACATAAAAAAGCAATACAACAGAATACTCCAGTTCGATATTTTGGAGAAAGATTATTATGTCACAACTTATTTTTGTTTTATTGAAAAGCTGATGTAGGCCTATGTATTGTATTCAAACGTAACAGGCATAAGATAGTTAAGGTGTTTTTGAAGGTTAGAATGTTATTAAGTTTGAAGTTTTGTTTATAACACCCTTCCAATAATAATGCACCTTCTAAGACTGGTTATAGTTTTTGAGAAAAAAAAGTGCTCTGGTCAGGGCCTTAGGGGAATATTATGCTTATATTTTAGAGCGTATCTGGTATGATAAGTATATCTGGGTGAAGAAGGAGATAATGGAAGTAGTTTTATACTATGTTTTTAAGAAACAGACAGTTTGTATGAGATCAGGAGTGGAATTTTTCTGTCATTTTGAGAACCAAATTTTGCATCAGTGATATTCTGTTTCATTGAATTGAGTTTCCCGCAGAGAGGATTCAGTTGGTTTAATTAAAGAAGGAAGAGAGTCAAATGAAGAACCAAAAGCAATATGTTTTTCATTTACTAATGAGAACTATGTTTTTTGAGATCTCCTTACACAGAATATTGGAATGGGTTTTTCACGATGAATGTTGTTTGGAGACATCAATATTCATAAAATGTATGTTTCTATCACCAGGAAATAAAGAATTTTCTGTCTACATGAAACTTTTCTGGTTGCTTATTAATGCATTTGCCCACTGGTAACATAATACTTTCACAAGTTGATATCCCTCACCATTGGATTTTTTGTTGGTAATGTCTAAATTTCGTTTAAAAATAGATGATATCAGTCTGGTAGGCCTACACTGCAGGCAAGAGTCAGGACTAACATTTAGTATGTTATTCATTTTATTACCACTCTTATATTCTCTGAAATGTTATCTTTATTGAGGGTGACTTGAAAAAGTTAATAACTTGGAAGGGAGGGGGTGCAACCTGCCACACGCTTCTACCTCTTGGTTGCTTTGATCCATTGCCGAAAATATTTTGGCAACCACGGATACAAATCGGATACGGATACAAATCGACACCCCTGGTGAGACACATAAGTTTAGTTTAAGAGTAGACTAATATCACGCGTGCAAAATGGGAATGAATAAAAATCGGGCCTTCCATAAAAATGTTTTTATTTTATTTATTTTCAGTTTTATTCAAACAGGATTGCCTGTTCAGTTAACAAAAACTGCTGTCCTTAAGGGCCCTGGATAAAAACAATACAAACAATATAAAGTTTTATATTCAACAGTGTTATACACAATATACATAATAGGCAATCGTAAAGTAGAACTTACAGCAGAATGAAAAATATTTACAACAAATTAGAGCACACATTATATGCCAGAAAGTGACATTCAAGTGACTTATATTATATTATTGTATAATATTTCATAATACAGACAAAATTCATTTAGTCATTTACGAGCAAATTATATTTTGTTCTCGCGACGACATCTTCTTGTATTTCAATGCGAAGGGAAAATCCCTTTTTATCGATTTTGTTAATATAAACATTTTGATTGTATGCCCTTCTTCTACACCCCCTCCTTTTTTCTATACCCCCTTCTGTCTGTCTGTCTCTCTATCTTTCCCCCTCTCTCTCTATCTCTGTCTCTCTCTCAGTAGCGGTTCTAAAGAGAGACTGGGGCCATTTTTTTCTTAATGGTATGTAAATGTAAGAGAAGCACATGTAGAAAATGAAAGCAAGATCCCTGAAGCCCACCCCCCAAAAAATATTTTGGAACCAAGCCTGCTCTCTCTCTCTCTCTCTCTCTCTCTCTCTCTCTCTCTTTCGCCCTCTCTCTCTCTTTCGCCCTCTCTCTCTCTCTCTCTCTCTCTTCCTCATCTTTTAGGCCTCTTTACGCATGTCTAAAATCTGTAGACCATACATGCACACGTACTTGTCATTCACTATTGGAAAAAATGATCGTGATACTTTTGTGGCAATGTTTAAAAAAAAAGAGGGGGTCATTTCATAATCGAAAAGCGTCTATACGGTAGCGTATGAAGGTGCCAGGCTGGGCGGTCATGAATAAACATGATCTATGACGTCATGAACGTCATCCCCATCGCTCAACTTGCGCTGTGCAATGCATGGCCTAAGGACTGCGGGAGTTATATTTATGTAGCAGCCCCATATATTATGCATTTACTTATCATTTTCGCAATTATATATGCGCCATTTCGTAGATCTATCATTCAGTATTCACGGTCCAGCATTGCACCAGCCTATTACCAACAAAAAAAATATATGGAACTATGAATGACTTCATAATATGATTTCATTGATTTAATGATATGATTCTCTTGATATTATGTCGAAGTTAATCATGCAGAAGAAACGAAAAAGTTATAGACGATCTTTCTCATTCAAGCTTATTAACCAATGCATCCATCCTATCACCAACTCCAGCCAGCTTAGGAACAGCTCCATTTAAGGGGAAGTCCATCCTAATATTTATTTGGTTTTAATGAAAATTTTAGAGAAAGTTTGATCAAAATCCGATTAAAAAAAAAAAGAACGTCATGATTTGTTTAAAGATGCGATAAATCAAACACAAGTTGGTAATGTTGTGACGTATCTTGCAAGCTCCTCTCTCATTTACTCTGTACATAAATTGTCGCAAATTTTCATTTTCTACGTTATTGATTTCGGAATAGATGTTGTCCATACATTGGTTGTATGGAATCATATTTGCAATAATTGTATATAGGGTGCATGCATGATTTTCTTGAGGGAGAATGGGAGGGGAGCTCGCAAGATACTCTACAGAGTTGAACATTTCGTGTTCGATTGATCGCACATTCAAAAATTCATAACTTACTTATTTTTAAACGGTTTTTGCTCAAACTTTCACTGATATGTTTCTTTCATTTTCTGCTTCTACTAAAACCATCTTAGAGGGAAGTCCACCCTGATGTTACTGGGTGGACTTCCCCCTTAATATCAGGGTGAACTTCCCCTTTAACTCCATTACGGCCTAGCACGATCTCCATCAAAACCTGCACCAATTATCCAGCCTAGCAACAACTCCATCCAGGGTAGCACCAACTCCGTCCAGCCTATAGCACCATTGTTTATTTTTATTCCCGTCATATAAAAAGAATTACAACGAGAAAAAAAATAACAAAAAATAACACAATTTATAAACTTTTACATTGTACAGCTCACATAAGCAAGAAAAATCACAAGGCATCAAATTGAAGAAAGAAAAAAAACCCATAAAGAACGAAAGAATGCATGATTGCATAATATACAGCTGGGGCCCGTCTTACAAAGAGTTGATATCAATCGCAACTTATTTGCGATTGATATCAATCATAACTGTGTACATAAGAGATGGCAGACTGCAAACTTGCGATTGATTGGAGGACTTACGATTGATTTGGATCAATCGTAACTCTTTGTAAGACGGGGCCCTGGTCTTCCATGGGGACCAGAAAGAAAAAGAAGAAGAAGTAGAGGGGGAAAAAAAGAAGATGGGGGAGAGAGAGACAAGACAACAAAAAAACAACAAGAAGAATAATGGTATTAAAAACATATATATTAAGGTCTGACAGCTTACAGTATTCATTAAATTAGATGTGAAAGAGATCATTTAGATACGGACAGGTTTGCAAGAATAGGTTGGGAAATGCAGTTGTATAACTTAAAGGTATAGACCAGTTTTGGAAACGCCCCTCTCTCAAAAAAATGAAATGGAAGCTCTCATTACCAATCATGTGAAAGAATATGCTTTGACTAGATACGTGATGATACAAATTTTGCCGGGAAAGTCGGGAAACCGCCTACGAATTGATATATTTGGTAAATTATTATATCTATTGAGACCAAATAGATATCGCGCACGTGGTCGCGTAGTCCCATATACATCTTTCTGTGTACAGTGCTTGTAACTTTACCAAGACTAGCTGGGCCAAATTTCTTGTCATTTTGATGATTCCAGAACCTTGCAGTACACACCAATACTTATATGCTAGATGATCAACCTTTTCTGATCGATTCCACAACGTTTCTTTCACAATGCAATCGCATGACAAGAACTGGCCTTTTTCTTTAACGCCTTTGTAGAAAAGAGCGCGTTTGCAGTTGTTTGTTCGGGTTTTGGGAAGGGAAATATGTTTACAGTTAAATAATTTGGTGTCATTGTTATTGAGCATTTTAAACATCATTACCCTAATATGGAATATCTGTCGAGATTTCAATGTCATCCACTGCAGTATTTCATGCATTGAAGTAAACAGGAAATATAATTAAGGCTTTCTTTTCACCGTAGTAAGTTATTCATGCTCTATTTCGTAGGTTTTGTAATTGATTGACTTTTTTCATGGGAAGACTGTGATGCTATGTCCGCATAATCTAGATGAGGTAGTTTGGACGGAGGTGGTGCTAGGTTGAATGGAGTTGGTGCGAGGCTGGAGGAGGGGGTGCTAGGCTGGACGGAGGTGGTGCTAAGTTGGACGAAGTTTGTGAGAGGCTGGACGGAGGTGGTGCGAGGCTGGACAGATGTGGTGCGAGGCTGGAGGAGGGGGTGCTAGGCTGGACGGAGGTGGTGCTAGGCTGTACGAAGTTGGTGAGAGGCTGGACGGAGGGGGTAATATGCTGGACAGAGGTGCATGGTGCGAGGCTGGACGGAGGTAGTGCGATGCTGGACGGAAGTGGAGCGAGGCTGCTAGGCTGGACGGAGTTGGTGCAAGGCTGCATGGACGGAGGTGGTGTGAGACTTGGCGGAGGGGGTGCTAAGCTGGACGGTGTTGGTGCAAGGCTGGACGAATGTGGTGCGAGGCTGGACGAAGTTGGTGTGAGTTTGGACGAAGGTGGTGCGAGGCATGGGGAGAGGGGATGCTAGGCTGGACGGAAGTGGTGCGAGGCTGGACGTAGGTGGTGCTAGGCTCGACCAGGGAGGTGGGAGTTACTCCCACCTCCCTGGCTCGACGGAGTGGGTAATATGCTGGACAGAGGTTGTGCGAGGCTGGACGGAGGTGGTGCGAGGCTGGACGGAGGTGGTGCGAGGCTGCTGGACAGAGGGGATGCTAGGCTGGACGGAGTTGGTGCAAGGCTGGACGGAGGTGGTGCGAGACTTGGCGGAGGGGTGCTAGGCTGGACGGTGTTGGTGCAAGGCTGGACGAATGTGGTGCGAGGCAGGACGTAGGTGGTGCTAGGCTTAGTCTAGTTCTGGACCCTTTTTATTGATTTTTTTATTCGCCGACTATACGCGTTAAGCCGAGTGGTGGCGCGATCCAGAGTGATTGCGCGATCCCCGAAAACCGGTTCTAGGGGATCGCGCAATCACTCTGGATCGCGCCACCACTCGGCTTAACGCGTATAGTCGGCGAATAAAAAAATCAATAAAAAGGGTCCAGAACTAGACTATGCTAGGCTCGACGGAGGGGCAATATGCTGGACAGAGGTTGTGCGAGGCTGGACGGAGGTGGTGCGAGGCTGGACGAAGTTGGTGAGGCTGGACGAAGGTGGTGCGAGGTTGGACGGAGGGGCACGGTGCGAGGCTGGACAGAGAGGATGCTAGGCTGGATGCTATAGGACCCCTCAGTCTTTCCAGCATAGCACCACTTACCCCGTCACCAGTATTATGCAATTACTAGTTATGAATTAGCAAACTCAGTCCTTAAATAACTATGATTATGGGGATGCTTGGTCTATTTAATGTCTCAGTGGCGTAGCCTGAATAATTAGCTTAGTCGGGGCAGGGTGCATGGTGGGGCAAGACTTCCCGCAAGGAGGACAAATGGCGATAGGATTATATGTGTTTTATATTTTACTTCTTTTTTCGTCACCACGGGAGCGGAGGATGTCTCTATATAATTATCAAAGATAAATGGTAACATTTAAAAATATTCGGGGCCATGTGTCGCCCCCCCCCACAGCTACGCCACGAATCGAGGGGTGTCCCCCATCCAATATGTCCCTTTGTTATCAACATTTTGTTTTATTGCTTATTTATTTGTTATGAATAGAGACCCTCAATGTAAATTATGAATAGCAACCCTCATCTCACATTATGAATAGTGGTCCTTAAGAATAACGGTCCTTATTTCTTTATGAATAGTGACCCCCTTTTAGTTGTATGAATAGCTATCATTCAGGTTTTGGAAGTTCCATGTATGCATTCCCCGTATGCACTGTGCTGAGCAGTTTGTAATAGTGAGCCTAGCAAAACTTACTTCATCCAGCCTAGCACCAGTTACCCAGTCCAGCCTAACACCACTTACTCCATCCAGTCTAGCGCTAGTTACCCCCATCCAGCCTAGCACCAGATACCCCGTCCAGCCTAGCACCACTTACTCCTTATATAGCCTAGCACCACTTACTTCATCCAGCCTAGCACCACTTTCTCTATCCAGCACCACTTACTCCTTCCAGCATAGCACCATTTACCCCATCCAGCCTTGCACCACTTACTCCTTCCAGCCTATAGCACTACTTACTCCATCCAGCCTAGCACCTGTCACCCTGTCCAGCCTAGCACCACTTACTCCATCCAGCCTAGCACCAGTTATCCCGTTCAGCCTAGCACCATTTACTCCTTCCAGCATTGCGCCACTCACTCCTTCCAGCCTAGCATCCCTTAAAGGTACTATGTCCCATTTGCAGGCCCCCAAAATTAAAAGGTTAAATTCCAACGGCATTTGAAAGACAATACTAAATTAGAACTTCCCTAAAAAAAGGGGGGCTTGAAAATGTTTTTAAGTGGGAAAATAACGACTATTAGTTGTCGAATCGACTTAGGAGCTATAGAGCCAGTAAGTAATAGTCTGATTTTTCAGACCATTGTACCGAATGGTCGTACGTTTATGCTGCGCAAAGATTCAATCAGTTTAATTTTGGCCATTACAAGAAGTGGGTTATTGATGTAGACAAATGCTCATGTACCCTTTACAGCTCATTTTATGTATGTTATTACCAAAGATGAAAAAGCCAGTCAGTCACTCAATAGTGTCTGACAGTGAAGTCTAGCAAGTAAACGGGTTTCCTTGCATAATTTGAATATTAGGACACTGCTCATGTTTAAATTTCACAGATAGGACATACATGACATATTCATAATTCCTGCAAAGTTCTACAGAATTTGATGTTGGCTGCAAAAGGGACATAGTATCTTTAAATCTTCCAGCCTAGCACCACTTACTCCATCCAGCCTAGCACCAGTTACCCCGTCCAGCCTAGCACCAGTTATCCCGTCCAGCCTAGCACCACTTACTCCATCCAGCCTAGCACCAGTTATCCCGTCCAGCCTAGCACCACTTACTCCTTCCAGCATTACGCCACTCACTCCTTCCAGCCTAGCACCCCTTAAATCTTCCGGCCTAGCACCCAACGAATTTCGTTGCTAGCACCACTTACTCCATCCGGGCGCGTATTTTGTATTTACACGCTAGCGAGGGGAATTTCTCGATAAATTCCAATGAAACCGCTCGCGAAGAGTCTAGACTGGATCGGAGAGCTCGCTGTGAATTTACATCAAGAACACAGTTTCCTTGACTTTTTCTTGGAACACTTGAATGGTTATGGAACCTGTTTGTGTTTTCCTAATCTTCAAATATTAATATTACCCTGCATCAAATATAGAATATCGATTTCTACTGTGGTATGTGAAGGCATGAACTTACTTTAATATATAAAAATATACTTCTTTATAACCAAGAAGGGCATGGTATCACAATTTTAACAAACTAATTATGCTTCATCTAATTCTCTCTCTCTCTATTTCTCCCCCTTTCTCAGTCTCCCTCACCCAGCTGTTTCTTACCTTTTACTTCGTTCTTTCCATTATCCTCCTCTCTTCTCTAACTCTCCTTTTCTCCCACTTTCATTCTACTCTCGTTTTATGCTATCATGATCTCTTAGTGCAATATGTTTTAGAATACTTATCATTTCGATTGCCCTATTGTTTTTATGTCTTAATGTTCTCACCTTAAATGTTATGATAATCGTTACAACATTGATGAGCAAGTTTGGTTGTTTGTATCATGTAAACTGAATGTAATTCAGCCTTCGGGCAGCCAGGTTCAGAATTTTAATAAACCGTAAACCAAATATTGTTAAATATAAAGGACCTTTCAGTCTTCTGACTCGACGATCGACGATCGGGAGTCGGTCGTATGGGTTGAATCAAAGCTAAATTTTTAAAAAGGTTAAGCACAAACAGGGGCGGCGGAGCGTCTTCCAAAAGGGAGGGGGTCTACAAAAAGGGAAACATCGACATTGGTATATACCCCTTTATTGTCATGATTGTGATTACATTATCAGGGATGATTTCAATATTAGTTTTTTCTCTTTACATGGTCCAATATACTGTTTAAGAATCAGACTTTGCAGTTGGGTGTGATGGTCTGAATATTAAGAATATTTTAAGATTTGTGAGGCCGCAGTGCGAACAATTTTATAATGAAAACAAACAACAACACATGCTGATGGGTTTTAAACACAATTTAATGATGAAAGACTGAAAATACATTTCATAAGTAACATAATTATACCAATTATAAATGCGAGCGAGTTTTGGGGGGAAATAAATGAAAAGGTTGCTCTAATTCGCTCTTTATATATAGGGGCGTATCTTATGGAGAAAGGAGAAGAGGAACTTTTCAGAAAGAAAAAGGACTTATTAGGAAAAAAGGAGCACATGTCAAAGTGAGCCTCGAACCTGAAAAGGGTCACTCACAAGAGATGAAAAAGGTACTTGGGAGAATAGAAAAGGGGCATCTGTCGTAGGAAAAGAGCACCTATCAGATTTTAACAGGGGCATTTATCAGAGGTGAAAAGGAGTAATTATGAAAAGGGGGAGGGACTGATATAGAAAATTAAAAAAAGGAAAAAGGGGCATTTATCGGAAGGAAATAGAGTAATAATTAGAAATGAAAGGACACGTGTCAAAATAAAAGGGGCACATATCAGATGTGAAAAGGGGCACTTTCAAGAAGGGGAAGGGTAACTGCTTAAAAAGGAAATGGCACTTTTCAAATGTAAAAAGGGACACTTTCGGGGTACTTGGAAAAGTGGGGGCACTGTGCCCCAATCCCTGCCCCCCGCCCGCCCCCCCCCCGCCTTAGGAACGCTGCCTCTGGGCACAAGGCTTTAAAGCCCCTCTGCACTAGTTTATCCAGGAGGGATTAGAGGGATTAGCGTGGTCACTGACAGGTGGTTATCTCATCAACTCAGCTCTCAGTTAACATAAGAAAAAGAGGATCATGGGGGACCAACGGGCACCGCTTAGGCATTGTTTTATATATAGAGGGAGCATATATATATATATATATATATAGAGAGAGAGAGAGAGAGAGAGAGAGAGGGAAGCTACAAGTAGTACAATGGGGCTTTAATATGCATGTCTTTATTTCCCAATCTGTTTTGTATTCTTCTTTTGCTTTGTTTTCTTTTTGATTTCTTTCTTCATTTCCTTCTTTATGTTTTTGGCAAAATGTTCCCTTTAGTTCTTTTGTTTTCATTTTTTCTCTAGTCTCTTTCTTGACATTATATTTGTATCTCCTCTCTCTTTCACACGCACTAATGGGCACCTCTTCCTTAAAAAATTGGTCTTAGTGGAAGCAAACAAATCGGGGATCATGTATATAAATCGAACAAAGAAGAAAGTCATGAATATTGAAATTCGAGGTCAATAACTTTCTCTTTGTCAAGCTGGTCCTGATGTGTAATGCGTAGGCCCTACAAGGAGAATACTGTAAAGTTATCTACACAAAATAAAAGAATACAATTTTCTCACTTAATATGATAGCAAAGCCATATCAATATGGCTATGCCAAGTGACATAAAATAAACATGTAGGCACAGCCCCCCCCCCAATAAAATTAAACCATGACTTATTTTCAATTCCATACAAGTGATTTATAAATGTTCGTGATATCACATGATTTTCAACAAAATGCGCGTTTCTCCATTTCTGTTGCAAACTGACACATTCCCAAATAGCCAGGAAGAGCATATGTTTTTTTTTTTACAGTCACTAAGGGGCCTTAGTGGCCACTAACAGTAACACTAGTAGATAACCGTATATCCAGTTTAGCGAAAAGTCTGGATACCCGTATGTCCGGCCTAGAGACGAGCTTAGAGAAGATCGCGGCAGCTCTAGGCGGTACGCGGGGGAATTTTGGTTGTGGCGAGGAGGGTCATTACCGGAGGGAATGTTCCACAGGCGCGGATCCAGGGGTGGGGAGCCCCACCTCCCGCAAAGAAAAAGAGAAAAAAGAGAGAGAGAAGGGAAAGAAGGGAAAGGGAAAGAGGAGAGAAAGGGAAAGAAAGAAGAGGAAGAAGAAAAGAAAATGGGGAGAAGGAGATCGGGGGCGAAATGGCTTTGACTCCCAGGCTTTTGCCCCCCATAAAAAAATAAGAGAGAAGGAAGGAAAGGGAAAGAAAAAGGAAAAGAGGAGATAAAGGGAAGGAAAAAGAGGAAGAAGAAAAGAAAAGAAGGGGATATCAATTTTCCCGCCAACAAGTTGTGGATCGGGGCAAAGGCCCTTGCCTCTCCCCGCCCCCGCCCCGCCAATAAAAAAGAGAGAAGGAAAAGGAAAGAGGAGAGCTAAAGGGAACAAAAAGAGGAAGAAGAAAAGAAAAGGGTGAAAAGAAGGGAGATCAGTTGCGATTAATCCCGCCAACCACATGTGGATCGGGGGGTAGAAAGCCCTTGTCTCCCCTAGCAAACCTAAAAGAGAGAGAAGGAAGGAGGGAAAGGGAAGGGAGGGAAGGTAAGGAAAAAAAGAGAGAAAGAAGATAGGTAGCAGTAATCAGGTAGGGGAGATCAGTTGCGATTGTTTCCCGCCAACAAGGTGTAGATCGGGGGCACTGGCGTACTGAATGGGGGGCAATAAGTGTCCTGCCAGTGTCACAATAGAATTCAAACGTGATTCATTTCTAATTCGATACCGGTGATTTACAAATATTGCTGAAATGACATAATTTTCCGAGATTTTTCCTCACTTTTTAGAAAACTATACTTTTTTATGCGTTTGTTGGAAAATTAAAAATTCCTAAATTTACAGTCAATCAAGAAATATGGTTATTTAGAGGCCTACATGGCAGGGCCCGCAGAACGACGGGGCTCCGGGGCCTTGAGCTCCACCCCACTTTTTTTGAAAAAATATACTAAAGAGAAATAGAAAGAAAGAGAGAAAGAAAGAAAGAATAAAGACCTGCCAGTGTCACAAAATTATGAGGTATCAAAATATGCTCATCTGACCGTGATTAAATGCCTAAAACCCCTGGGCTTCTGGGGGCTCTGTCCCCTGGATTCCACCTAGGGCCCTAAGGCGGGCCCCTGAATGCTCATCTAACGGTTATTTAATGCCTAAAACCCCCGAGCTTCTGGGGGCTCCGCAACTGGACCCTACGCCAATTAGTGTCCTGCCAGTGTCACAAATAAGGTAATATAAAAATGCTCATCTGACCGTAATCAAATGCCTAAAACCCCTGAACTTCCGGTAGCTCTGCCCCCTCGACCCCACCAGGGGCCCTAAGGCGAGCCCCTGAATACTCATTTGACCGTAATTTATTGCCTAAAACCCCTGAGCTTCCTGGGGCTACGCTCCCTGGACCCCACGCCAATTAGTGTCGTGCCAGTGTCACAAATAAGATATCAAAATATGCTCATCTGACCGTAATTAAATTCCTAAAACCCCTAAGCTTCCGGGGGCTTCGCCCTCGACCGCACCAGGGGGCCTAAAGCGGGCCCCTGAATGCTCAATGACCGTTATAAAATGCCTCAAATCCCTGAGTTTCAGGGGGCTCAGCCCCTGGACCCCACGCCAATTATTGAACTGCCAGTGTCATGAATAAGGTATCAAAATATGCTCATCTGACCGTATTTAAATGCCCAACCCCCTGAGCTTCCGGGGACTCTGCCCCTTGACCCCTTCCGGGACTGTGCCCCTAGACCCACGCCAATTTACACTACGCTCTACCTGATCGTAAATACTTTAGCCTCCCCCACCCACTTTGAAAAACGTTCAGCGGGGCCTGCATGTAAGAGTGGGGTGATGCGGATTTTTTTGTCTGCCAGCCCCCAAACTTTTTTGTTCATTACGCCACTGTGTAGGCATATAATGTCACATGTTCTTACCTTGTTATGGGCGATTATGTCCCCCGTGAATAAATATCTGTTCTATTCTTTTTTTAATCCAGAAAAATCGACACTTCGAGTAATTGTGTGCACAAATAAAATAGGAGTTATCTTACGAGTGTGTGACATGCTTTACGAGTAGGCCTACGTGTGATAAAAATGCCAGTTGGAGATTCCCCATCGTATAACATGTATTGATCTAGATTTAAAAATATTAACTTTCTCATTCATTCAATTTCCTATTTTTGTAATACTTACACCAATCTCCAGTTTAACAAATCTTTTCTACTTCCTCTCAAGACAACTTTATATAAACGCGATTCCTTGGCTATCTCGCGAGTCATCTCTCGATTTCAGTAACTTCTCGCTTTCATCATCTCCCAGTCTCTCTTGCTTTAAAATTCCTCGTTACTTCCTTCTAATTGAGCTCCCACTTGATTTCTCCGCATCTCCATATATTCCAGTTTATGCACTGTATCTATTTTTCAACTACAGGTAGATACAAATATTACTCAAAATCCATTATATAAATCACACTCAGGGTACAGCCAATTGACGAGAATATTTTTGCTTCAATCTATATTTTACATGTATCATTAATATATGGTTTTACAATGGCTATATGGTGATGAGATGTCTATATAGGTAATATGTTGATGTGTTTGTTGAAATTATGATACCATGCCCTTCTTGGTTAAAAAGAAGTATATTTTTATATATTGAGGTAAGTTCATGCCTTTACATACCACAGTAGAAATCAATATTCTATATTTGATGCAGGATAATATTAATATTTGAAGATTAGAAAAACACAAACAGGTACCATAACCATTCAAGTGTTCCAAGAAAAAGTCAAGGAAACTGTGTCCTTGATGTAAATTCACAGCGAGCTCTCCGATCCAGTCTAGACTCTTCGCGAGCGGTTTCATTGGAATTTATCGAGAAATTCCCCTCGCTAGCATGTAAATAAAAAATATGCATCCAGCCTAGCACCAGTTACCCCGTCCAGCCTAGCACCAGTAACCCCGTCCAACCTAGAACCAGTTACCCGTCCAGCCTATCACCACTTTAATACTCCATCCGAGGTGGTGCTATATAGGCGGGACCGAGTTGGTGCTAGGCGGAACGGAGAACTGGTGCTAGGCGGCGGGACGGAGGAACTGGTGCTAGACGGGACGCGTCTTATTTTTCGTACCACAGCGAGCCCAGATTCCAGTATGAACTCATTTTCATACATAACAAGCTACGAAAGTTTGCAAAGAGGTCACAAACAATTAGACTTTGATTATTTATTGTCACACTATTTATAAAGGCCACAAAACTGAATAAACTGAGATTCGAACCCTCAAGTCAACTACAAGTTCGATTAGTATTACGCTGTCTTTACCGATTGAGCTAACGATAGGTTGATGAAAGCTTGATTTGTATTATTGCTATCACCCTATTAACAACCCTACCGGATTCCATGTGCGCATGCGCTGGTTTACTTTGCGAGTGCGCATGCGCAGGTTCCTTCACGCGCTCAATCTGGGCTCGCTATGGTACGAAAAAATAAGACGCAGGCGGGCCGGAGTTGGTGCTAGGCTGGACGGAGATGGTGCTAGGTTGGACGGAGTTGGTGCTAGGCTGGACAAGAGGGGGGCGTAGGCTGGATGCATTGGGTAATTAGTTCGAAGCTGGATGGAGTCGATAGCTTGAATGAGGTCATTCATAGTTCCATATTACCTTTGCTAATAGGCTTCTCTCCTAAAATGATTGCTTGAATATGGCTTACATAATAAGCGAATATTTATGATAAACTTAGCTAGGCCTACATGCAACATATTTATATATATTTTTTAATCCACTTTCGGTTCTTGTTTTAATGTTCATATCCTTATTATAGTGAAGATAATTTGTTTAGTGTCTTCTTGAATCAAGACAGATATCATATTTATATGTACTAATTAATAAACAATCCCTCGTTCATGCGAACCCACATTTACATAAATGTCTTTAACAGGCCTATTGTCAGTTTACGGTCGAGCAAAATGTAATTACAAGCGCAGTGGACTTTGACAGGTTAAATCAGAAAAGGTGTAAGTATTTCAACAGTCATAAAGACAGGCGTACTGACATAGTTCGACCGGGGGAGGAGGACTGACCCCTCTCGACCAAAAATGCACTTTCCGGTTTATACATGTAGGATGCCTAAATTTTAAAAGATTTTAACATTTTCTTAATATGTGTCTTCGTAAGATAAAATAATAAATGTATAAAAATACGAGGTGGCAATTGCGCGAATATTGGTACATGTATTGTCAAACAAAAATCGGGGGGGGGGGCAGCCTCCACGCTAATATCGCCTCCTATTCCTGTGGGTAAAATAACTATAAAGACTTACTTTCATCTTAATTCAAACCAGATTACAAAATTCATCCATGCAGCTCGAGGAAATAAAAAGAGATCTAGAATAGTTAACAGCGGACTTGGGAATCTGGAGACGAAAGATTATTATAACAAAATAATATACTGTTTGGGCACTATCATGATCATAATCAGCATGATCAGTTTTTTCTCAAAGTTTCTTTTTTCTTTCACAATATTTGACCTGAATTTGTCAAAGATATATGACTCAACCGGTGAGCAAACCCAAAATGAAACAGTAACACGATCATACTGGAGAAACACAATAGCATTCTTTCCTATCATAGTGATTTGATAACGGACTTTGACCTTTCAAACGGGAATTTTATTTTGTATTGCGAGTGGACTGGCATATATACACATGCACCCATTAGTTTAATTCTAACAATAGAGTTTTCAAGGATCACAATAATACTTCTCTCTCTCATTGAATCTGAAAAAATAGACTCAATTGAGTTCGCCCCGCTTTCAAGAAACACATTGTGTCGAAATGTCTACATGAAGTTTGATTAATTTGATCAAGTTAATAGTTAGATCAAGATTTTCTTTTCATTGCTGTTCCTTTTTTGTCTATGTTGTGCGTTGAAGGAAGAAAAAAAATGACTACACTCATAGCACAATGGTTGTAGGTTCTCAACAACTCAAAAGAATGAATAGCTACAAGTGGTGTATCCTATTTCACTTATACACGTATTTGAATGCGTTGAATCAAATCACGTATGCTCAGCGGGTATTCCTATGTCGGTCGGTCTTCAGATAATATCGGATACAGAATCAGAAGATCAGTTGTAATTGGCCAGTCTGATATCCGGATTCCAGAGAGAAATTTGAGGACTTGGATCGTGTAACTTTGACATTGCATCTGTATTCCATGAAGTCGTACAGTGCGGAGAGACTACAGTGATTAATATCCACAGTGGATTTTACGCACATGTCAGATGCATGGGAGCCCAACTCTGAACTTCACAGGTGAATAATAAACATGACTTTAATTGTTTACTCATAGCTTTTTGTGGCATTGGTTAAGGCGGAACGTCGTATTGCCCACCACCATGAGAAATGCGACTTTGTGAAAATGTACATGTATGTAGATATCAGTGTTATGCACATATCACCATGGAGTGGAGAAATTTGGGGGCAATTTTCGAGTAATCAACCTTTTTACACGTTTCCAGAATAGCAAAATCACAACAGTTTCAGTATCGTGTTGACTTGCCGAAAATGCACTTACGCGTGCTGAGTGACTTTTTGTCAAAGAATGGTACTAATGGTACTACCTGCTCATGCATATCATTCTTTCCTTAAAACTGTACTCCACCGTGGAGACTGATCTAGTGTAAATATGCATTCATTGTAAATGTAATGGAAAGCGGAGTAGCTAGAGAAGACATATTATAGGCTTATCGTGGATCGTAGATAACGGACGGAAATAACAGTTTTGACGTGCTACTCTACAAACGTGAAATCGCCTTGTAACTTATTAGCGAAAAGAGACAGGTATGGAATGAATGTGCTTTTGTAAATTTTGTATTGGATGCCGGGCGTGCACCACCTCTCAATTAACATGGATGTCAATACCTAAGCTATATGCGTAGGCCGGCCTTATAAATATCAATCATTCAGGCCTCTCGGATCAATGCACGTCAGTTAAGTGATCATGATGAATTTCTGTAGGTAACGGATCCGTCTGCGAATTATTTAATTAGTAACCTACAACTAGTATTGCCCCTAGGAAATTATAATGAACTCAAAGCGAATCTGAATTACTTTGTCTTAATCATTATTTTCTTAGTAGTAACAAAGCGCGGACAAAAATGAACATTTCGATTAGAGTCATACAGCGCGTATATTAAAAATAGAGAAATAAAATGACGCAAATTTCCATGGGGGAATATGCTTTGCTGGAGTGGGATACCCCACTCCCCAGGTGGAATGTTTACCTACGATCTCAAGGTAATATTGAAAATGGTCGTAAACAACTAGATCGAAAGCCCCTTTTACCTTTATTTTTGGGGCAATGGCTTAGAACTATTGGATAATGGGAGTACTATCACTACAATGAGATCGAATTTATGAGCACTCTTTACGCGGGTAGATATTCTATTACTAGTACGCGGAATCCCTTAAAGCTGTCTTTTTACGACCATAACAATGGATCATTCTATTATTTTATGTTAATAACAACATGTCCGACACGTAAATACCTCAGTCACACCGCCAAGCACCGACTCCAAACCGACCGATTCTTAGACATTTGAGGGTAATGAAATTCTTTGTTCGGTCTGGTGTCGGTCACTCGGTCACATTGGTGTGACTAAGGTATATACAACGTGTCTCGGGAAATGAGGAAGTCTTGCTGTATTACGTAATCGAGTTATCAGGCCCGTTCAGAGAGTATGTTCAAAGTAATAATGTTTTTGCATATCCAAAAGCCGGTGGGGGTTGGGGGCACCCTGTGGGTTGGTTTTTTTTCTCGTTTTTTTAAATACTAAACTTTCAAGTATAAAAAAGCTTTGCCTGTGCTCCTCGACTCTTAATTGCGCAAATCCACACAGCACCTAATTTAGGGGCATCGAATACACACCTCAATTTCGTTCCAAAATCCTGGATAGGAGCACGGACCTAGTAGGTCCATGATCGGAGCCACCGTCGCAATGCGTGCGAGTTGTAAAGTTGAGAATTATACTGCATTTTTGCTAAAACACCGTACGTCATTTCTCAAAAGACCCATGCAGAATCTTTGAGTCGCCAGGGGCAACGGATGTGAAAGTCATATGAATTGAATTTCGGATGTGAACGGGTGTTTTGGACAACTCATTACATCTTGTTCTAATTATATCGATCTGTCTAAAGAATTGTACCTGTGACATTCCCGAACATGCTTCTACTGTATGGAAAATGAAAGGAGAATCTTTGAATTATGTGTTGAGGATTTGGTTTGACACCCGTGCATTGAAGAGTATTGATGGTGAACTTAAGTGTAAAACACAGTATTGCTTAAAGTCATGTATTAGATGAATGTCATTTTGCTTTTCCCCAGTGCAATTAGATGGACTAAGGTCAATCCGATGCCAGCTTTATTTTCTGTCAAAGGGACTTAAATTTATATACGTTCTCATTTTAAAATAAATTTCTTCTTCATCTCATGGCTTTCCCAATTATTTCATATTAATTTTCGTTATTATTTTGTCAATGTAGATGGAACATTCTCTCGGAGTTGTAAGTTCTGATATAAGTTTCACCCATGAGATCATATTGCCATAATTTGCTTAACATTTTATTTGTGAAGAATGTATTATTAGGCACAAATTTTTAGTCAAGAACTCACATGGGTTTAATACTTTCAGTATTTATCACAAATCTGAAGAAAATAAAATCGATTTCGCCATCTCATAATTAGCCTTATCGTGTTGTGTAAAGAGAAAATTATCTTCTGGCAAAGATGGAACATAATTTGCGAGCTTTCTCCTTCCTTGCATGTCATTTTGGAAGAATATCATTGTAGAAATTTCCCCTGAAAAGGATTGCTTTTTAAGTACCCTCATAAAACATATGAGGAGAAACAACTGAAACGTTTGGACCAATTCGTTTTCATGCCATATGTGTGTATATTCCAATATATCAAAAGTTCTGTCTTTCTTTAATTCCAGCAAGACATGAGTCTATTTCTTATCATTTTAATGATTCAAAGAATGGTCGCAGTGTGCACCAATTCTTATGTATCACATAATCTGCCCCAAAAAATGGCTTCAAGACAGTTTCTTTCACAATGTATATAATCGTATGACCCAATTTCATATATATATCTCACATGGAGATGATTTTTCAATTGTGGAGTCCACCTTTAAAAGTGCTTGCCCACGTCTTGATATAAATCACGCTCACAGAAATGCGGCCATGCAGTCAGCATAAAAATAAGAAATGTCGATTTATTTTGTCAATAGCGCCGGGCATTCATAGGATTTTCCCATGTTTTCAACAATAAAGACCGACCAGCTCTGCTCGTTTCTTGTGTGTAATTTTCATTTTGCACAGGAAATTTGAGCAAGTTGTGATATTTGCTGGATGAAAGTGAGTCTGTAACGAGATGTAATGTGTGGCCTATGGGTATGATGAAGTCACCCGGATTGGATTTACATTTTTCTTTACTGTGGATGAGCGTAAATGATATCGTATTGGCAGCCTGCCCCCCCTTTTTTTTTCTTGTTTTGAATATTTTTTTTAACTTCAGATATTGAGGGTTTATGTATGGTCCGTTGTTTTTGAAGGATGATACGCTCTTCATTGTTTCTGAGAGATACATTCGGACAAGCTCTTCGATATTTGTATTCTCAAGTCATTCCGCAAATATTACCTTTGGCAATATTAATTGTTGCTCTATATGACTAACCGATTTAGCAACGAGTAACCGATGATAGCAATGCAAGTTTGCAACCTGTATACTGACGATTTGAATGAAAAGCAAATATGAAGTGAATATTTCTGCTGTTTAAACTTGTTAAGATATGTTAACCCGTTCCTTCCGACATTATTCAGCCCGATAGCCGCCTCACAAACGAGAATAAAAATCAAAGACTCGACCAGTTCGCTGCCGTGCGTGCGTTCAGCGGCCGTACAAGGCGTGTGCGTTCAAGCCTGGCCAGTGGCTTCGACGAGCAGGAACATTGCGCATGCGCAGATCTGGCCCACCTCTACAGCTAAGTTACGTAAGAGGAACAATGGTCGTGGCCGAGGGTATGGCGCGCCGTTTGACCAATAATTCAGATAAACACTGTTTATCGCTGATAAACACTGTTTATCTTCGAAAACACTGTTTATCGAGCGATAAACACTGTTTATCGAGAGAAACTGTGTTTATCAGTCGATAAACTGTGTTTATCAGTCGATAAACAGTGTTTATCGCCGAAAAAACAGTGCTTATCGCCGATAAACAGTGTTTATCGAGAGAAACTGTGTTTATCGCCAATAAACAATGTTCAAGTATCTGATTTATTTGGCAAATGGCGCGCACTCGTAGGCCTACTCGAGATCAGAGCCGTATGCACTACTCCGCACGTTAGTCAGGTGGCTTAGTGAAATTACCGTTACTTAATTGCCTGATAAAAGCACCATTTTTGGTACAGGGTTTCCTTAGGACCTACTCAACGATATTAGGCTAGGAGCCCCCGGCAAAAATTTCAATTTAAGGCTGTGGGGGCAGGGGCGTCTTTGGAGCCCCAAATAATTTTATAACATTGATTTGTTGTTGTGCAAATGCCATTTTTGGTACAGGGCTTCTTTAGGACCTGCTGAATGATGGTAGGATAGGAGCCCCCGGCATTACTATTCATATATGTGTGATTGGAGGCCCCATGGCATTTGTACAACAAAAACTCAATGGTATATTACCTTATAAATTATTTGTGGACTACGAGGCGATACCCCCGCCCCACACCCTTATATGATATTCGTGCCGGGGGCTCCTACCCAATATCTTTCAGTAGGTCCTAAGAAGCCCTGCACCAAAAATGGCATTTGTATAACAACAAAGCAATGTTATGACATTATTGGGGCTCAAAAATACGCCCGCCCCACACCCTTAAATTGATGTTTTGTTTTTTTGCCGGGGCTCCTAGCCTAATATCATTTAGTAGGTCCTAAGAAACCCTGTACCAAAAATGGTGCTTTTATCCGGCAAGTAACGGTAATTTTACTAAGCCACCTGACTAATCATTACAGCGATATTAGTGATTATATTCGCTATATGATTGAAAGAGATAGAGAGCATAGCCCGGGTTCAAATTCAGTATTCGTTAAATTATTAAACCCGGTGCTCATGATCATTATATGCCATGTTATTGTAATGCAACGCTACACACAAATAGTACCAGATTGCCGTTTATTGTCTTCAAATATTGTTCAAATAGCATTGTAGAGACGATGTCACAATGAACAAATAATAATAATAATGCAAGGTCGTTTTAATAGTCATGAGAATGTCAACTTCTATCTCTCTCAGCTTAATAGTCCGAACAATAGAATGAACCGAGAGGAAGCAACTGAAATTTCTTAACAACGGAAACTTCTCCAATGGAGCCTAACATTAGATTTGTTTTCCCATTCAAATAGCATTGTAAAGGCGGTGAAAAACAAAGGAATAATACTAATATTCCGTCGTTAATGGTGAGAATGTTCACGTCTATCTCTCTCAGCTAATTACGGCAAACAGTGGGCTAAACCAAGCGCAATCAACTGTTCAACGAATTTGTCATGAGTCCTGAAATTTCAATTTGTTACTGCACGTCATAGTAGCATTAAAGAGTAGCAATGGCGAACGATTATCGCTAAAATTGAATAATAGTTGCTTAATTTGCTTTCCCTAAAAAATAACATGAGACATCAAGCTACATAGAACTATGCTCGACAAACATGATATTGTCTTGAAAACAGTCAGAAAACATTGGAACTAGAATTAATAAGAGATAATGCGATCATATAAACATTTTGTCCATGTTCATCCTCCAGTACCAAATACCCAAGCAAAACTCGAGCCAGATGCAAATGAAAAGCTTGCAACCAAAGGCGCTAAATCCACTCTTCACCAAATTGCATGTTTTACACGATTTGAATAGACCTCTCTCATGTGTATCTAAATCACTAAATTTTCCCTCAGAATTCATTGTTTCATGAAAATATTGATATGAAATTTACACTTTCAACCAAAAGGCGCTAAATCCATTTCAGATTTCAACTCTTACTCTTTAATGCTACTATGACGTGCAGTAACAAATTGAAATTTCAGGACTCATGACAAATTCGTTGAACAGTTGATTGCGCTTGGTTTAGCCCACTGTTTGCCGTAATTAGCTGAGAGAGATAGACGTGAACATTCTCACCATTAACGACGGAATATTAGTATTATTCCTTTGTTTTTCACCGCCTTTACAATGCTATTTGAATGGGAAAACAAATCTAATGTTAGGCTCCATTGGAGAAGTTTCCGTTGTTAAGAAATTTCAGTTGCTTCCTCTCGGTTCATTCTATTGTTCGGACTATTATGCTGAGAGAGATAGAAGTTGACATTCTCATGACTAACGACCTTGCATTATTATTCTTATTTGTTCATCGTCTCTACAATTCTATTTGAACAATATTTGAAGACAATAAACGGCAATCTGGTAATATTTGTGTGTAGCGTTGCATTACAATAACATGGCATATAAATGATCATGAGCACCGGGTTTAATAATTTAACGAATACTGAATTTGAACCCGGGCTATGCTCTCTCTATCTCTTTCAATCATAGCGAATATAATCACTAATATCGCTGAAATGATTCTTAGTCAGGTGGCTTAGTAAAATTACCGTTACTTGCCGGATAAAGCACCTTTTTGGTACAGGGCTTTCTTAGGACCTACTAAATGATATTAGGCTAGGAGCCCCGGCAAAAAAAAAAATCAATTTAAGGGTGTGGGGGCAGGGCGTATTTTGGAGCCCCAATAATGTTATAACATTGATTTGTTGTTATACAAATGCCATTTTGGTGCAGGGCTTCCTTAGGACCTACTGAAATATATTAGGGTAGGAGCCCCGGCACGAATATCATATAAGGGTGTGGGGCAGGGCATCGCCTCGTAGTCCACAAATAATTCATAAGGTAATATACCATTGAGTTTTTGTTGTACAAATGCCATGGGGCCTCCAATCAAACATATATGAATAGTAATGCCGGGGGCTCCTACCCTACCATCATTCAGCAGGTCCTAAAGAAGCCCTGTACCAAAAATGGCGTTTGTACAACAAAAACTCAATGTTATATTACCGTAATTATAAATTATTTGTGGGCTACGAGGCGACGCCCCGCCCACACCCCTATATGATATTCTTGCCGGGGACTCCTACCTAATATCGTTCAGTAGGTCCTAAGGAAGCCCTGTACCAAAAATGGCATTTGTCCAACAACAAATCAATGTTATACAATTATTTAGAGCTCCAAAAAGACGCCCCCGCCCCGAGCCTTAAATTAAAATTTTTGCCGGGGGCTCCTAGCCTAATATCGTTGAGTAGGTCCTAAGGAAACCCTGTACCAAAAATGGTGCTTTTATCAGGCAATTAAGTAACGGTAATTTCACTAATCCACCTGACTAACGTGCGGAGTAGTGCATACGGCTCTGATCTCGAGTAGGCCTACGAGTGCGCTCCATTTGCCAAATAAATCAGATACTTGAACATTGTTTATCGCTGATAAACACTGTTTATCGACTGATAAACACAGTTTCTCTCGATAAACACTGTTTATCGGCGATAAACACTATTTATCGACTGATAAACACAGTTTCTCTCGATAAACACTGTTTATCGGCGATAAACACTGTTTATCGGCGATAAACATTGTTTATCGAGAAAACTGTGTTTATCAGTCGATAAACATAGTTTTCTCGATAAACAGTGTTTATCGCTTGATAAACAGTGTTTATCGCTCGATAAACAGTGTTTTCGACGATAAACAGTGTTTATCGGCGATAAACAGTGTTTATCTGAATTATTGGTCAAACGGCGCGCCATACGAGGGTCAAGGTCGTTGTCATGGTTATAAACTCCAACAATAGAAGAGCGGAAATAAGGTAATGGGATGCTGACATACAGCATTGATGATCCATGTATACTACATGTATATCGGGTTCAAATAACCCTGTTTTTCGGGGGGGGGTCTTCTTGTTTTGCAGTTGTCGTTACTGTTTTCAAAGAATGTTAACGGGATCACGTTCCGACGTAATCCTAAATAAAAATTGTTAATAAACAAATAACATAGAACCAAAGTTTACCCTATTTGGAATAATCATTCAAAGATATACAATCATGCAAGATAAAGGAATGAACAAGAAGATGTGATGAAGCAAAATGTCACAAACAAACAGATGATTGTGAGAAATTATTGTTTCTCTCTCTCTCTCTCGCACGCTTTATCAGTGCCATTTTCCATCTTCATCTCTGGCACTGTTTTCCGTTCCGCTATTTGCTTTTATTCCGAAAGTATTCCATTCGATCTCGAGATAAATTATTATACCATAACCTCGATATGAAGAAGAAAACATAGAACGAGCGCCTGATGATATCGAAATAAGAAGAATATTACTGTACAATAATTATAAAAAGTAAAACCTTTGAACGTAAATCATGATAAATGGAAACTAAAGAGGAATCCAGAGCGGGTGGGGTTGATCGGAGAGACAAATAGCATAATAATAAATGGCAATACGCACAACTTTCTCTCTCTCTCTCTCTTGTTTTCTCAATGTCGTTTTCAATCTTCATCTCTCATAGTGATTTCTGTTCCGCAAATTTTAATGAGATCTCGTTTCCACGTACTCCTAAATAAAAATAGCTGATTATAATTATAACGTAGTACCGAATTTGACCCTATCTGAAATGTTAATTCAAATATATAACAATCAAGGAAAGATAAAGGAATAATACAAATGTGATTTAGTAAAATGTCACTGACGAAAAGATGACATAAGAAATGATTGTTCCTCTCTCTGATTGTCTCTTTCTTTGTCTCTCTGTCTCTTTCCCGCTTTCTTTCTCTCTCTCTCTCTTTTTCTCTCCCTGTATTTCTCTCTCTTTCTATCTCTCTCTCCTGCTCGCTTTCTCAGCGCCATTTTACATCTTCATCTCTGGTACCGCTATTTGCTTTTATTCCGAAAGTATTCCTTTCGATCTTGAAACAAATTATTATACCATAACCTCGATGTGGAGAAGAAAAACACGGAACGAGCGCATGATTATAATCGAAATAACAAGAATATTACTATACAATAATTATAAAAAGTAAAACTTTCGAATGTAAATCATGATAAAACAATGGAAACTAGAGAGGAATCCAGAGCGGGTGGGGTTGATCGGAGAGACAAATAGCATATATAGCGGTAATAATAAATAACAATACGCCCAACTTTCTCTCTCTTTCGTTTTCTCAATGTCGTTTTCCATCTTCATCTCTCATAGTGTTTTCTGTTCCGCGATTTTTAATGAGATCGCGTTTCGACGTACTCCTAAATAAAAATAGCTGTTCATATTATAACCTAAAACCAAATTTGACCCTATCTGAAATATTTATCAAATATATAACAGTCATGGAAAGATAAAGGAATAATTAAAATATGATTTAGTAAAATGTCACAGACGAACAGATGACATGAGTAATGATTGTTTGTCTCTCTGTATGTCTCTTGCTCTCTTCCGCTTTCTTACTCGCTTTCTCAGCGATATTTTCCATCTCCATCTTTGGTACTGTTTTCCGTTCCGCTATTTGCTTTTATTCTGAAAGTATTTATTTCGATCTTGAGATAAATTATTATACCATAACCTCGATATGGAGAAGGAAAACACAGAACGAGCGCCTGATGATTTCAAATGAGAAGAATATTACTGTACAGTAATTAAAAACAGTAAAACTTTTGAATGTAAATCTCTGTTGCATCAAAATGATATGAAGGAAAAAAAAGTTTATTATGCTATATTGACGGTACTTATTTACGTCGGACAGATATAAACAAACAAAAAGAAAGTAACTTAAGAAAAACATCAGAGCTGGGGGGGGGGGTGATCGGAGAGACAATTATCATAATAATAAATACAGTACATACTACGTCCAACTTTCTATCTCTCCCGCCCCTCTCTCTCTCCCTCTCTCCCACTCTCTGTCTGTCTGTATGTCTGTCTTTCTATCTCTGTCTTTCTGTCAATGTCGTTTTAGCCATTTGCTTGTATGCCGGCATCATCCCTTCCTTGAGATAAATTATTATAACATATCCCTAATGATGTACACATTATACCTTATATTTATTATAGGGGACGAAAATAGAGAACGAGCGGCTGATAATGTCGAAATGAGAAGAATGTTACTGTACACAAATTATAGAAAGTAAAAGTATTGATTTGGTATGTAAATCTCTGTTGCATCAAAATAAAATGATACGTTCATTATATGTTATTGACAGAAATAATATACATCGGACATTATATACTTTAGCACAAAAGGGTTATCTAAAAGACGGTGGACAACATTATAAGTGAAAGAATAAAACTTTCTCTTTTATTTATAAAAAGAAATAGCATAACCACCCTACAAAAACAGAAGAAATATTGAAGAGGGAGACAAGAAAAAATATAAAAAGGACACAACAGCTAATCTAGATAAAACCAAAAATAGGGTTCTAGAGCGGAAGATGATAGGGAAACGTAATAGTTCGTAAGTATTGGCAAATTTTGACAATTATAGTTTGTAAGTATTGACAAAGTATAAACAAATAAAAATGACAGAGAAATATTTGAACGTATTTTAGACCTATATAGAATATACGAAAAGAGTTATGTCTTAGGCCCACCTACAGTTACGTAAGAGTTACGTAAGAGGAACAATGAACGTGGCCGAGGGTCAAGTTCGTTGTCATGGTTATAAACTCCAACAATAGAAGAGCGGAGGTAATGTATTTGGGTGCGTGCCGTCATAAGCTTCTACAGGGCGAGCGCGGATTACGCTGCTCCCAATGAAGTACCAGCAGTATCAGTATTTGTGTATGGAAAGGTCTCAGCGAAAGTCAATATCTATGGGACAGACACCACGGAGCTGTATACGCTGCTATACGAATTTCTTGTGAGAGAAAACTTGACATGTTTATGAAAAGTACAAATATAGTGAATAATATGAAAGTACACAAAACAGGAGCAATGGATAATGATAGTATATACTTTGGAAATACACTCAAATCAACTATTTTAGTGAATTAGTGGCAGGGAAAGGCAATTTTAGGCTTGTAAAGACGTCACTTACCTGCCTATTATGGGAACCTGGTATACCAGGTTCCCGTCTGTGAGTGCGCTCCACGGGAACCTGGTATAGCAGGTTCCCGGAAGGAACGGGTTAACTACTGGTGAAATAAGGGCATTCGTTATATGTCGTATGAGTAATGTTTTAATACACTATTTCAATACCGGTAAGTATATTTCAGATTTTGACATTGTAAAAAGTTTGTGTTTTGATTTACACCCTAAGAGTTAATAAATCGTTATTATTTATTATTCGATTACGGTACTATTTTAATTTCTGTCTTCGTATCAGCGCTTTTAAAGAGTTGGATGTGTGTAATTTTGCGGAAAATGGACAATTATGAAGAAAGAATTTTAAAATGGTCCCTGTTCATTTGGTTTCGTGTTTATTCTGCGATCTCTTTAATTGGACGTAGAATTTGCAACTTTCCGCATTAAAACAAAAAATGTATCGAGATTGTGGGTTTTATTGAAAATGTATAAGCTGCGTGCATTTTCCTCTATTGTCAGTATAAAAGAGAAAAACAATGGGAAATTGTTTTCATTGTCATGATTGTTTTTCTCTCACACTATCTCACTTGTCTCCCTCCCGCTCCCCTTTCTCTCTCTCTCTCTCTTTCCCCTCCCACAACCCCTCTCCTATCCTCTCTTAATGTACCCTCTCTCCCCTTTCTCTCTTTCTCTTCTCCTTCTTTCCCCATATTTCTCCCTCTCTCTAAACATAAAAGCCACCGAGAAGATTACCAGATACTCGAGCATTATTATAAACACTCTTTGTCTCTCAAAAGATTATCCAAGTTTTAAGTTCTGTCTCAATGCGCCAGTGGTATATATACACACTCAATTTCATCTTACTTTATTATACTGCAAATCACCGAGCTTTTCTCCTCCATGGATTATGGTATATACTACATAGTGCTTTAACTGCATGTACGGAAATAGATATATATTAAAGTCTGCCTCTCAAGAGTAATCAGCAATCTTAGTTTTCCTTGGTTACCATAGAAACGGGTTACTTGTTTATGCTTTCCTCGACATCAGTTAAAATTCTACTCGATACTGGTAATGATAATTACATTTTGAAGTGCGAATGAGCTAAGTGTCGTCTTTGCAACGAGTTAATTTCTTTACGTAGAAGATGATCCAGTTCATTTCAGAGCAGGATTTACACTGGTTGTGCGTTATTTGGATGGTATTTTTATCAGCACTCTCAGATAATAAGAACGTATTTTGATTTGTACGGTTTCTTTTCATCCATTTCCTTGTCTTGTTGAAAAGGTGAATGACTATAAACCTTGGTAACATGTCTTCATGTTGCTGCTGTGCGGAAAGTAGCCCGTCTGGGGACAGAGCAGAGCAGTACAAACTTGGGCCCCCAACAATTGGACAATCACTGAAACTGAGGTGAGTAACTTTTTATCTGTGTGTGTGTGATTGGGTTTTTACAGACGTGTATCAATCAGATATGATTATTTACGTCTGGGGACCGACCTTTAACGTCACCATCCGAAAGACGTGACTCAGTTTCGAACCTGCGTCCTCGGCTGAATCAGTTTGTAACATCCACTGTTAGCTGGATTCAATTCAATTCAATTCGTTTATTCACTCAATATATAAAAACAGATACATAAAATTGCGTATGAACGCATATGACCATATAATACAAAAAGATGGGCATAGTAAAATCAGGAGTTGAAAGCACAGGTATAACATAAATTGAGTGGGGATCAGATTAAAGATCTATTTAAAGATCTTGTAAATTCGACCCCATTGTAATGTATAAATTGCTTTAAAAATTGTTGCATGTACAACAACAAGAGGGAGAGAGAGAACATAAACAGCTGGGTCATGGAGGAACGAGAGAGAGAGAGAGAGAGAGAGGAAGGGAGAGGGAGAGAGAGAGACGGACAGACAGAGAGGGAGCGAAGAGGGAGAGGAAGAAAAATTCAGGGAGAGAAAGGCAAGATGAGAAATAGCGTTTATACATAGAATGAAATTAGACCCAAGCATGTTATATAAGAAATACAAGTAATTAGTTAAATCATAACTGATTTTATTATTTACTATATAAATCTATGTATCTACCTATTATTGCTTAGTCCTCCAGACAAAGCAGTCATCGAAAATAAAAAGTCACAGTTGTGCATACCCAACCCCGATATACCCTTCAGTCACGCGCACTCTACGTCCGCATACAAACTTCCTCTCTCACGCAGTCCCAGAGACAGACCAGGGACATGTTGTAAACAAGGAGAGGGGCCGGAGGGACATAGGTAGATACATAGATTTATATAGTAAATAATAAAATCAGTTATGATTTAACTAATTTACCACAATAAATCATATGTATCTACCTATTATTGCTTAGACCAACACAGATGAAAGCGGGAGGCATGTCCCAAACAAAAGGGTTAACGGGGAACTAACGAAGAAGAAGCCGCCAGCAAGGAGGTAGAAGCGAAACGTTCCTCACTTGCCGGAATATCTTTGAGATAACATGAAATAAAGGTATTTGGCGACAACCAAAAGGCAGCCTTCATAATGTCATGAAGGGCGACACCATGAAACAAAGCCCAGGAGGTACTAATACCCCTGGTGTCATGCGCCCGAGGAGGCACACCTTCCGAGAGAGCCTCAGGACCTGCGGCCTGAACCGCCTCAATGATCCATCTAGAGATGGACTCCTTAGACGCAGGAGAGAAGGGTTCCCGCGTAATCAGGAATAACTGCTCATTCCTCCGAACACCTTTAGTCTTGTCCAAATACCACTTCAGAGCCCTAACCGGACACCAGACTTTGTCTTCCTCGACTGAGGAGACACTGGACAAAGGACAAAGGAAAATCTCCACTGGACCCGATGAGACAGTTTGATTCTTTGCTAGGAAAGAAGGCTTGGGAATAAGTCTCACACCCTTCCTCTCCCAGCGAATGTGGCCCGGAGAAACGCAAAGGGCGTGAAGCGTGCCTCTCCTCTGCCCGGACGCAATCGCAATTAAAAACAAAGTCTTGATTGTGAGGCAGTGCAGAGAAGCCTTGGCAGGGTTCAAAAGGAGGCTTAGATAAAGCCTCCAAAACCTTGGGCAGACTCCAGGGAGGAGCCAGCTTCTGTTGGGGCGGTCTCTCCAGAAAGAAGGACCGCAACAACATTGCCAGTCGAGGGGAGTTAGACACACTCGAGCCATCTGGGAAACCTGCATGGATAGCAGCGATGGCCGAACGATACCCACGCAACGTGGACAGAGATCTACCCTTGTCAAATAAAGAGATAAGAAAATCGGCTATGACACCAATAGACGCCATCCTGGGTACCACGTCAAGCCCCTCACACCACTGGTGGAAGGCCTCTAACCGAGAGTTATACAACACTCGTCGAAACTCGGCGGCTCCTGGTCAAAAACTGAGAGGCCCTTTCCGAGAGGCCCTCAGCTCTTGCAACCTCCGGATAACGGCCAAGCGGTCAAATGGAGGACCGCTGGCCGCGGATGAAGTATCCCTGAGAGAGGCTGAGCCACCAAGTCCTCCTTCAGCGGAAGACAAAGCGGTTGACCCGCTAACAAATCCAGGAGGTCCGGAAACCACGACCTCCTCGGCCAACGAGGGCGATCAATAGAACCCAAGCCCTGTCCGATCTGATTTTCCTCAAGACCTGAGGAATCAAACCGAATGGGGAAACGCATAACCCGGAGAGACCCCAATGGAACGAGAAGGCGTCCAGCGCCCAGGCCTCCGGGTCTCGTACTCGAGAACAATACATCGGAAGCCGATGATTGAACGGGGATGCGAACAGGTCGATCTCCAAAGGAGACCAGACCGAGAGGAGAAGGTCGAACACTTGCCAATGGAGGGCCCACTCCGAAGGGAGGCACCTCCCTCTGGACAGGAAATCTGCTACCAGATTGTCCTGGCCAGGAATAAAGGATGCTACAGGCGTGATCTCCACCGATCGACACCACCGCCACAGACGAGCAGCTAAGTCGTCCAGGCTGGACGACCTCGTGCCGCCCTGCCGATTTATGTAGGAGGCCACAGTTGTATTGTCCGTGAGCAGTAGAACCGTGCGACCAAACAACAACTGTCTGAAATGGTGAAGCGAAGCGAACGCCGCCATCATTTCCAAAACATTGATGTGCGGAAGGACGGAAAATCCCAAGTCCCCGACACCATGTTGCCCAAACAGTGACCCCCCCACCCCAGGTGGGAGGCGTCCGTCGACAGAGAGATCGAAGGCAGGGGCACGCGAAAGGGCTTGCCCCGAGTCAAGAAAGCGCCGTCCAACCAAGGAGCCAACAGAAGCTTGATCTCCTTTGGTAAAGGAATCCTGACTGAAAGGGAATCTACACTCGGTCTGTAGAACCTCAGAAGATGCCTTTGAAAGGGCCTCATGAGAAGCCGAGCATCCTGAAAACATCGACCAGGCTGGCCAAAAAACCCAGCCACTGGAGCCACTGCTGGACCGAACTCTGTCCCCACTGGGACGGGCCAACTGAGCCGGCAAATCCAACTCCGCACCCAGGCAAACCAACCTGCGGGCGGGAACCAACTCGGATTTGTCCCAGTTCACCAGGAACCCTAGTCCCTGTGTGACCTGCAGTAGAAGACTCAACTGCTCCCGAAGGCGAGACTCTGAACTTGCCACCAGGAGCCAATCGTCCAAATAAGCAAACAGCCTGAGCCCTTGCTTTGAAGAAAGGCCGTGAGGGCCGAAACCACTCGGGTAAAAACCGAGGTGCCGGCCTCAGGCCGAAAGGGAGGGCCTTGAATCTGTAGGTCTCTCCTCGAAAGGCGAACCCCAGAAGATCCCTTGAAAGTGGATGGATGGGAATATGGAAGTAGGCATCCTTGAGGTCCAAGGAAACCGCTAAATCCTCCGGACCTAATGAAGGGAGGATAGTAGCCAGATGTTCCATGCGAAAATGCATGGGAGCTATGTGCAGGTTGATCCTTTTCATGTTGAGGATCATCCTCAACTTCCCGAGCGCTTGGGGATGACAAAAACCGGAGAGAGACTCAGACCAGGGTGGTCCGAGACTCTCTCTATGGCGTCCTTCTCCAGCAACATGAGAATCTCATTCGAGATGTGTTGCTGGAAAGGGGCGGACAACGGAGGCGGACGAACTCGAATGGCGCCGTTCGGAAGGGGCTCTACCAGCTCTATGTAGAAGCCCTCTCGCACGACTGAGAGCACGAAAGTGTCTTCGGTGATAGCTTCCCAAGAGGGAAGGAACTCCGGAGTCGTCCGCCGACCCGGTCTACAAGCGCTCGGGGCGAACCTTCAAAAGTGCCGCTTGGATGGAGGGAAGGACTTGGCCGAAGACTTCGGACCACTCCAACCTCTAGACGAACCCCTGCCACGGCCCGAACGGGCCTGGGGGGCAAACGGGGCCCGAGCTGGGGCCGGAGCCCGACGAGGGATCTGAAAGGGAGGCCGAAGAGGAGCCTGAGAAGGAGTAAAATGACGTGAACCCACGCCAGTCGACCTAGACGGAGGTCTTGAACGACCCCTGGTTAAAGGTTACGAGCGGAAATGCCGCGCCAAATCAGCGGCCTGTTTACGCCTATCAATCTCCTTCTGCAGCATAGCTGTGAACTGACCACCACAAAGGAACTGTTCCGACGAAGGAATGCCTTCACACAAAGAAGGAATATCCCGCTCCAACACCCAGCTCCGACAGCGCCAGCTGACGGCGCTGAGAGGTCACCGCGATAGAAGTGCAAGAAATTGACGACCACAAGAGGCCCGACAGTAACAAAAGGATATTCTGAAGTACTAACAAACCATCCGCCGAAATTCCCAATTCGTCAGCTCTTGCCAAGAGACTGACCAGAGAACCCATATAGGCAGAGAGCCGAAGGAAATCCCCGTCAAAGATGAAATAGCCTCCAGGGGCTTATCTCGATCCTTGTACGACTTCTTCTTGAGATTAACTCCCAAATGAAGCGCAACATTAACAAGATCAGGTGAAAGTTTCTTCGCAACAAAAAGTTGCGAGTAACCTCCGCAATGAAGGAAAAAGCAGAGCTTTGAGATCTCACATCCCGAGAAACCCCGATAGGGTCAACTGCAATCCTATCAAATTCAGTCTTGAATTCCTCAGGCAGGGAATAGAATCCTGAGATGAACGCTGTTTAAACAGCGAAGACGGAACACCAGCCCCAGTGCTGGGACGAGAAAAAGTATCAGGCAGATACTTTTCTAACAAAGCCCTCGCATCGGAGCCCAAACTCGAAAATTGTCCCGGTGCTGAGTCCAGCTGCGAATCCTCCGAGACAATGGAGACAGAATCCCAGTCACACTGACGATCCATAGTGACCGAATCATACGGCTGAGGTAAAACCCCCACCGAGGCCAACGACTCCTCGCCCGGCGGAGCGCCGAGAGCAGCAGGCGCCGGGGAGACAAAACCCTGTCGAGAGACGACAGTACGAGGTAACGATTCTGACGCCAAAACAGCGGCAGCCGAAAATTCAGAACAAGAATCCGAATCAGAAGACAAAGAGGCGGGCTCCGCGACCACACTAGCCGGGGCACGGGGGACGGTAGGTACCGAACCCGCTGACATACCAGGTGACGAAATTGACGCCAAAGTATGTGCACCCGTCGACACAGCTGAGGAGCTCAGCTGATTGAACATTTGTTCCATGAGAACTCTGAGCTCTGCCTGCGCAGAACTCGAAAAGGAAGACACAGGCGTCGATTCCTTTGTCTTCTTTGTCTTCTTTGTTTGCGATCCAGCCGAGGCAAGGACGCTCACACTCTTCCGTTTCTTCCCCGTCGCAACGGGGAGGAAGGAGGCTTCTTGGCCCTGCTAGCTCTCTTCCGCTTAGCACCAATGCCAGATAAACTCAGGCCGTCTCGCCTCACTGATTCTAAAGAAACGTGAGCGAGATCTGCACGGTCAGTGTGACCGGGCTCTCACGCTGAAATGCTCCTGAGAAGCTACAGCGAAACCACTACGGAGAGTGAGACCGAGGCCTGCTCGCTGCAAAGTTTCGTGAGAAACACCAGCGAGGTGTGACCAGGGCCTGCTCGCTTCAAAGCGAGGAGTGACCGGGGCCTGCTCGCTTCAGTGCTTCGTGAGAAGCCTCAGCGAGCTCGAGACCTTGGCGTTCCACTGGCGTGATTATTATCAGGCACCCCAAATGTGGACGCAGGAATACTGCCGAAATGAATCGGGTGCGTAAACCGGGTCTCCTTCATGCTTGAATGCATGGCTCGTGCTTTGCACGGCTGTTGCCTCGCAACAGAGCCCCGGGCCGTGAAGCCCGGGGCCTCTACCGGACGGACAGACCCACGAGGGGGAAAGCCACCAGTAGGAGTCTCTATATTCTAGCTGAGCTGAATTTATAGACCTCGACATACAGGCGCCGGAGCACAGCCCGCTGGCTGGCCCGGACGCGGTATCCGTCGGTAACTTACTACAGGGCAAAACTCCCGACACACTCGGCAAAAATACCCAGTGCGTGGAGTAACCTGCCCCGAGCCTGTACTCGGGTGCCCTTACCCCTACCTGCCGCACCAAACTCACTCGCTAGTGAGGCGGTACCGACAACCGAAACTGGGGGGGAGTGAATCCACTCCAAATCCAGACTCCTTGTCCATTAGAAACCTGTGGATAAGACAAAACAAACTTTCCAAGGAAAGCGATAACAACAAAAGAAAAGCAACAGTTACTTAAACCAAACAATCGACGAACTAAACAAGCGTCGACTAAAACACGCAACAGCGTCGCTTCAAAACAGTTTAATTAAACTCTTAAACAAAGCTAAAACAAACAGTCCTAGCGTAGCTAAACAAAAGAGCTACGAACGAACAACGCTTATCTAAGCGTCAAACAAAGGGCTAAGAAAGGAAAAACGCTTATCTTAGCGTCAACAAAAGAAATTAACACACAGCGCTCTCAACCATAGAGCCGCACCGTAAACTACACTAGAGGTATGCACAAAGAAATCCCTTAACAAAAACACTAAGTGAAAAAGCCCCGGTACACAAATTACCGTGTCCGGGACTGAACTCAAAAAGGGAAGTTCGGTCGGCAAAAGTGAACACTAATTACTGCCAATATAAAGTGACTTAGGGTTAAAAAACCGAACCAAAATGTATAAAAACAAATTGGAACTGGAAATGACAGAAAGAAAGCACTCCAAAACGCTGCGAGGAGCAAAAACTCCAAATTTAGCGCTAGAGACTTATCTGTACTCCTTAACGAATGACTGCGAAAAAGAGAGAGGAAGTTTGTATGCGGACGTAGAGTGCGCGTGACTGAAGGGTATATCGGGGTTGGGTATGCACAACTGTGACTTTTTATTTTCGATGACTGCTTTGTCTGGAGGACTAAGCAATAATAGGTAGATACATATGATTTATTGTGGTAAATAGACCAGTTTCGCAAATGAACTTGAATACACTACGAAAATGGCCCATTGAATAAAACCCAGACGAACCAGCGCTTAACAATAACATTGAAATAAACAACGAACAACAGGTGACTCACTGAGAATAAGATTGTAAATGTAAAAGCCTTTCTTTGTATTGTCTCTTGAAAATGTTGTAAGAGCATGCAGATTTAAGGTTTGGAGGCAATGCATTCCATAGTTTGGGACCTGAATAGTAAATGGTTTTTTGAGAAACTGACGTACTTGCGTAAGGAATGTGGAAATCTGCATGTGATCTAGTACAATGGGAGTGGATTGCAGAGTTAATGGAAAAATAGCGTGTTAGGTATAATGGCAAGATTTGTCTCTGACAAGAAAACATAAATATAGCAAGTCTAAATTTATACAAATTGAATACATTCAAAAGTTTTAATTGAGTAAATAAAGGTTTAGTTGAGGCAAGGAAGGGCATTTTACAAATTATCCTCACTGCTCTTTTTTGCAATCTATATACTCTCAACACTTTTTCCTGAGAAGCCGAGGCCCAGACAATATTGCAATATATAAGAAAAGGATAAATTAGTGTATAGTACAGAGATAACAAAACATTTTTAGGCAGGTAGTTAAGTTTGTTCATAACACCAATATTACGTGAGATTGTTGTACATATATAATTTACATGGTCATGCCAACGCAATTTGTCGTCAATTTGAATTCCTAGAAATTTTGTGTTAGATACTATTGTGATTTCAGAGCCATTTAGATATACCTTATAGTTGGAAATATCAATATTTCTTTTGGTGAAAATCATCATATGAGTTTTGTTTGCATTTAGTAGACTTGTTAACTTTGAGCCAATGGGCGACATGTTCTAGTTCGTGGTTTAGAGTTTGAATAAGGGTTACTTCATCTTTGTTTGATAGAGAAATAGTAGTGTCATCTGCGAAGAGGACATAACTGAGTTTGGAAGAAGATTTATGAATATCATTTATATATATTAGAAAAAGAAGGGGCCTAAAATTGACCCTTGCGGAATTCCGCATGAAATATTTTGCATATCAGATTGGTTATTATTGTAAACAGTGAATTGTTTTCGGTCATCTAAATAGCTCTGAAACCATTTTAAAGGGATACCCCTGATGCCTAAACAAAATAGTTTTGCTAATAATATTTCATGATTTAAACAATCAAAGGCCTTTGAAAGGTCCAAAAACACACCGATAGAAATATCTTTGGCATCCATAGCTCTTGTGATGGTATGAATGAATTCAATAAGAGCAGAAGAGGTTGAGTGTTTAGACCTAAAACCAAATTGATTACTGAAAAGCAACTGAAATCTGTCAATGAAAGAGACAAGTCGATTGTACATGCATTTCTCAAGAATCTTTGAAAATATAGGAAGAAGAGAAATGGGCCTATAATTTGAATACAGGTTAGATTGACCCTTCTTAAATATAGGAATAACTTTTGCAACTTTCAACTTGTCAGGAAAAATACCTTTATTAATAGACACGTTAAATATTGCACATAAGGGTTTACTGATCAAGTGGATAATTTTCTTAACTACAGAGATATGAACATCATCGTATCCTGGACTTGTACCACCTCTCATTTTGTCTACAATATTTATTATTTCACTTTCACTTATTGGTTTACAGAAAAAAGAATGCGAATTATTTACAATATGAGCAGTTGGGGAACAAGTAGGCTGAGATACGTTGTTAACTTCACAGAGCATTCTTGGCGCTACATGAACAAAATAATCATTGAAACCTTCTGCAACAGCTTCATCATCAATGGTCTCACCATCCTGTTTGAATTCAGGAGTTTTTGATTTCTTTTTCTTTTTCAATAGGTTATTTATCACTTTCCATGTTCCTGACATGTTACCGTTCAAATTTTTAAACCTCTGATTATAGTAATTTGTCTTAGTTTTTGCGGATTTCCCTGTTAACAACGTCTAGTCGGCGGTCGGCGGTGGAGCCCCTGTAACATGTCTAATGGCGTATAAAGATTTAAAAAATCAGTATAAGTTAACGCTATCGAGTCAAATATAACGTTATAATATGTGGGGTGAGAGGGATACAACTCCAAGAAATTTTGCCCCATATACGTTTCCGACCGCATCTAATATAAATTATTATGACTCAAGGTAATAGCTCTACACGAGCTTGAATCAGACCCAAAACTATATATTCAACGTCAATTTATATTCTCAATTCTCTGATACAATTCAGTAATACGTAACATACGGGGGACACACCTTCGACAGGCTTTCATGAAAGAATACACAGATTTAAGCGTCAAAACGATTCATTCAATCATGCTTGCAAAGGCCATAGTTTGTGTTAGTCATTAGGTGGCTGTTTCCGGAGGTAAAATATTTTACAAATTATTTTTCCTCCACATTAAAACTTATGGTCATTTTATATCTTAAGGGTAGGCCTACTTTTCAATCTTATCAAAGTTTGAACATTGACACACCATACATTTGAATTGTTATTAATGACAAAATAAAGATGAAGAAAAAAAAAATCGCATGAACTATTACTCCCCAATTGTAGACGAGTATTACAGTTGTGTTCGTTTGTTGTTGTTTTTCATCCTTTTTTGCGTTTTGTAACACATTTTGGGATGATAATAAGTATTGTATCTTTCTTCTTTTTTCCCCTTCATGTTGCTCGGATCAACTGTATAGGGCGCGGTTTAGTTTTATGGTCTTTCCTTGTCGTTGTGACTCTACGTCCCCCCACCCCACCCCAAATACTATAAATATTATTGATGCCTATATGGGCCACATTCCTGACATGTGGGCCAATTTTGATCTGGGATAAGACAAGGAAACAAATGTCACGAGCTCATCACGGACTCCGAATCAGCCATAATTACGCTAAGTATACATTAATGATAATAATGTCCCGTCCTTGTATTGTGTTTTCCTCTATCCGCTCCCAAAGTGGACATTTATTGCATGAAATTCAGTCATTCATTATGATCAGACCACAAGAAAATGCGCCATTATAATCATTATAAACAACCATGACAACTATATGCCACTGTCTGGATGTGGAAACTGTAGGCTAGTTATAAGCAAGTCAAAGACTATGTCCTTTAAGTTAATCTATTATTGAATTGTATCATAGAATTGTGCAACATCAAATTGACATAACATGGATGATCACCTTTTATGTTGAGTCTGATTCGGATTCAAGCTTTAGTACAGTGGGGCTATCAGCTTCATGCAATCATCGGATATGGTCGGCAACGTATATGGACAAAATAGCTTGTATTTGCCCTGACACATCTCCCCTTAAAAACATTGACTCATCATGTCAGCTGACGTAGGGTCTCGACAGTTCACAAACTTTGGTTACTCATCATGAGTTGGCGAAATACCACCCCTTCCCTTTTCCACCCGATCCAAAGTAGCGCACGAGACTAGCTAGCACGCACGGCTCCGAAAGCAGCATGTCACCTACAAGAAACACAACACGGACCCGCACACGAACCCTTTAATTTGAGCCCGAAATTAAGAGATTCAAAATTATCACGCTTAAACGCGTTCGCCATTTTTTGATACCATTTTTCTTTATTTCGTCGCAGGAATTTGGGCCAGTCACCATCCCAAGAACCTGATGAAGTCGCCATGGAAACCGTCAAAAGTTACACGCCACAACCCGAACCGAGCGCCAATTTCCAGACGAGCAAAATCCTGTATCGCAAAGAGTTAAAGAGTGGATTACGAACGGGGAAAAGATGGCTGAAAACTAGGGTAAGAACCTTATTACCATGATTATCGAAATCCTAATGGAGGGATGTGAGGGAGGGGGGGGGGGGTTAGGCTAGGATTGGAATTTAGCGAAAAACTGGCCATTTTTGGCAGTGTTCCTATGCTTTAACGGATATGGAAATATCGAAGGGCTTGCCTAGTTGATCGATGCGGATGTATACCTAATTGGAGAACAGGAAAAAATTATGAACTTAAAGGGATGGGTAATGAATGCACAGATATGGATAGATCATACGTTAATATCCTACAGAATAATTTCACTACTTGTACACAGGTCATAATTTTGCAGTATGATTTTTTTTAAATTTCTGTATTGTACTTGTGTATCTTACTACAAATATCCGAAGCTAATATCTGTTAATTCAACTTTTACGTGTATCGCATGAAACTCATCATTTGTCTTTGAAGGCAATGTGTATTAAAAAACATGCCTATTCAAAATCTCATGTTTTATATTACACCGGTGACATGTAATACATATTTATTTATCTTTTTTCGACTCATATGTAATACCTTTCTTTCGATTTCGATGATACTTTTCGAAAGGTCGCTAGTATATATAAACGTTTTTGCGGTTCAAAATCGTCTCAGCAACGGCTTAATTATCATTTCCGAAAAAATTTAAGTATATATGATTGTAAACATCCGCTTCTGCCTAGCTGTTTAATAAACGACCAGTGATGATATTGCAGACATTTTAGTCGCAGTCTGCATGAATGACCTTGTAGCATCTAACATTATAGTAGTAATAATAGTATAGAAGTAGTAGTAGTAGTAGTAGTAATAGTAGTAGTAGTAGTAGTATTATTATTATTATTATTATTATTAGTAGTAGTAGTAGTAGTAGTAGTAGTAGTAATAGTAGTAGTAGTAGTAGTAGTAGTAGTAGTAGTAATATTACATTGTAGTAGTAGTAGTAGTAGTAGTAGTGGTAGTAGTAATATTACATTGTAGTAGTAGTAGTAGTAGTAGTAGTAGTAGTAGTAGTAATAGTAATAGTAGTAGTAGTAGTAGTAGTAGTAGTAGTAGTAGTAGTAGCAGTAATGATAGCAGTATAATTATGTCTTTTCGACCAAATGGATAAGCCCAACTTCTTTCCCGGGCTTCTTTTCAAATTACCATAAAATTTGAAATAATAATCTCGCTGTGTTTGGCAACCATGGTTAAAGGCAAATGAAATGGAATAACAATTATTTCGTAAATTTAAGGTGATGTGTAACACATCAATTCCAATCATTGTTTGGATATATTAGGAGAATGGAAAATCAGCAAAGGAAATTTTTTCCAAAAGTAATAGCTCTCAATCTGTGCCGCAATATTTTTTCAAATTTAATGCATGTAGCCCCGCGATTTTGAAATTAGTATCAAGTTTCTCAAGTGATACTGCGCCATATGCCTTGAACTCTGTCATAAGGGTGTTACAGTTTGAATAGTATAGTACCTGGGTAACTGGATAACACATGTTGATATGATACTTCGGACAGCCCTAAAAGGTCCGTTACAGGGATTAATACATGACAAGTCAGTGTAATTAACACCTTGGCAAATTTATTATACAGTTCATTACGACCTGTCTCGCCCCGATTTATGTAAAGTAAACGTCCAAAAACCATCCACCTTTGTTGCAAAATCAAATGAGTAAAAAAACAGATCACGTAGTTGTTTGATATTTGGAAATATTTCATGAGAGTAGGACACAGCCCCTGAAAAGAGTTGCTCGTTGAGCAATTTAAGCGCCTGTACTATTTTTTAAAGAGATATACCACGTTTATTCCCATTGAGGAGAGAAGAACACCGCTCCCAAACGTTTTCCTCAAAGGACGCCTGAGAGTTGGAGAAATCATATCTTGTAGTGTTGATGCTTTAATAACTGACACATTTGTAACTTTATCTATTCTTCTCTGTCAACTCCTTCCTCTAAAACCACCTCCACAACCACAACCACAATCATATCATACTACCAACACTCCACCACCATACCACCACTATATCCAACACCACCGCCACCACCACCAACAACACCACCACCACCACCAACAACACCACACTACCATCACCACCACCACTACGCCTTCATCCAACAAACAGTATGCATTGATTCCCAGCAACGCCTGCCCCAAGGATGTGGTGAACTTCTTGTTGGAAAAATGGCGCCTTCCCAAACCCAACCTTGTAATCTCGATCGTCGGGGGTACGAGCAAGTTTCACATGAACATTAAGCGTCGAGAGGTATTCCGGGTTGGGATCGCCAAAGCTGCTGCTACCACGGGTGAGTCCAAATATTATCAAATATTTTGTTCAGAAGGGTATGGGCGTCGTTATACCATCGGAGGATGGGGAGGAGGGTGAAGCGCAGGTAAATTTTTGTCGACACATTTGCTTGCATCAATGAAAAACTTAACAAAAGGCGGGAAAGTCCTTCAGATTTTCAACAAAAAAAATTACCTTCAATGGCCACAGTGCTATTTGATCCCTGTTATATTTTTTTCACTTTCTAGGATCGTGAAAATGGTTTTGGAATTAAGAAATCTGACACCATCTATACTTAAGATAGATCGCCCTCTTTTTGAACATCAGTCTAAGTATAATAGATTGGCCGGGAAATTCTAATTTATATTTCTCCTGACTCTCCATCTTCTCCCTTATTTAATCACTCTAGTTCTGTCTTTAATTCGCCCATTCATCTCTGCCTTTGATATAGATATTTGATATTTATTTATTTCGTCCACGATGTGGAAATATGCTTTCCAATAGCATTACAATAATACAAGAAACAGGCAAAACAATTTCAAAACATAAAAAATCTCGTCCTTTCACAGAAATAATTTTTACGACATCCAAAATATCTCTCTACTGCTTTTAACGGGCTATTCAATATACTTTCTTTCAAATGCTTCTCATCTACGTATTTCTCTATCTTTGTTTCTCTCTCTATATATATATCTTTCTTTCTCTCTCCCCCTTTCACTGTCTCTCTGTCTCTATGTGTGGTTGTCTCCCTCTTTCTTTCTCTGTCTGTTTCTCTCCCTCCCTCTCTCTCTCCCCCTCTCTCTCTCCCCCGTCCCATCGCGCAGGTGCATGGATAATCTCCAGTGGACTCAACTGCGGTATAGTTCAGACGGTGGGCGAGGCCGTAAAAGACCACGCCGTGGCTGCCGGTGCTGGGCGAGGTCGTAAGAAGGTCGCCGCAATCGCACTGACATCGCTCAGTGAGATCGATGGCGCACAGTCTCTCATCAATGGAGCAGAGGTAATAAATTCTTCTACGCTTTGTATTTTTAGAATAAATAATTTTGCCAGTTTGTCGAGCCTTTATTTGTAAATGAAGAGAATAAATTGAATATATGATAAATAAATGCATCATGCAAGCATAAAATTGAACAAATCATAAAATCATGAAATGCTTAACGATGACAATATTCTTGTTCCAATATATGTCAGAACCAAAAGTCGCACCACCCCGAACGGAAATTTTACCATGCCTAAAAAAAACAAGAACTTATTATTGCTATGTATAATACATTTTTACATCAAATAGATATACTAAAGCGAACAAAAAAAAGAAGTGATAGTCATATTTCTGTTTTGTGATGTTGATATGGTTATATAGGCCTACACAATTATTTGCATCAAATAGTTTAATCTTTTACTACGCGAAAAAATCATCTGAAATTTAAATCTCGTCGCCATTAACTTGTTTTGGTCCTATATAGTCTTCCACGCTGATCTTCATATTTTGCTTGTGTGAAAATCTGTTTCGGTTACCATGATCGCAAAGACTTTCGGCAAAAAAAAATAAAATCAATATTACGTAATTTCAATAGCCTTGAGCATCACCGATATAGTTTTAAATCTCCGAACATTACAATGACATATTACGTATTAAAGCCAAACGTGATTTCTTTGCAGGAATATACAGTAAGTTATTGAAATCACACTTGAGTTGTTTTATTTTTTAGGACTGTCTTTGCAATCACGTTTTGACAATTGATATATTGACCATACAGTTTGTCTGTAACACCGCCTATATCAATGATGTTGATAAGTACCGTTACCCATCTCATTTGTATTGACTACCAGCACGACAGACCCGTGGTATACGGTCAGGGTTCTGAACGCATTGCACAGCAGGCCATGCTCGACCCCAACCACGCCTACGCCCTCCTCATTACTGATCCAGAGACAGATACATCCACATCATCGTCGTCGTCATCATCGTCGAGTCATAACGGACAGGACGTCGACCCGATGAGCAAACGCGATCAGCAGGGCTCGGAGATCAGGATTAGAAGCCAGATCGAACACGAGATCTCAACACGAAATATCACCCACAGCAGCAGTGAGTTTCTTTACGGGATTTTTGTAGATGTATCTATATCAAGATCATAAAAGATCGATGCGAAAACTCGAGAAGCCAACTGAAGGCCAATTTCAATGCCCAATAGAAATAGTAATCAAACGTATTGAAGAGCAATTGGAAGCCCAAATCCCAGGCAAATCTCAGCCTACGATATTATTTAACATGATGATGTGCAGATGGGAGTTTGATCATATATCCAAGTTAACTTAACACTTTAAAAAGAAAGTATAGGCCTAGGAAGTTAGCATTTCACTTAATGCAACCTATTGCTAATGTTAAGAATTCCGATAAAGTAGAAAATGATTGTAAAGTCTAAGTACAAGTTTGGCACGGCTGTTTTATCCAGGCTTTAGCTGTCAAAAATTACACTTTGTCCATAGTGGCAGTAATAAATCTATTATTCTCCTTAAATATGTTTATTTCCTCATCTATATTCGATTAAAGCCAACGTACCAATCGTGTGTTTCCTGGTGAACGGTGGACCTCAGCACATCCGTGCAATCCACAATGCCATGGAGAACAAGACCCCGGTCCTAGTCTTGGCGGGATCCAAAGGCTGTGCTGACGTCATTGCTAAAGCTTACAGGCAAACGTGAGTGAAATTAATACAATATTATTTCATTTGATCACTTCAAAATGCATATGGAATAAAACCTCATGGCCAGTATTAGAGGATATTATTGAGAAAGTGAGTTCATGGTTGTATTTGGATGGCTACCAGTACAGGCAACACGAAGTGACCAAGTCGATAAAATGCTAATAGCCTACTTTTCATCATGTTCACATAATAATACTAATTTAAACCATAAGACATAGTAATCAAAGGCGAGAAAATGCCCTTTGCAATGCTGCTTAAAATCCAGGAAAAGTCCTAGATCATACAGAATATTTGGTATTACTACGCCTCTGATGATACTCGTCATATTTTTTGACATCTTATACAGTGATGAGGCGTCGAGCTCTCTACACAACATCATGCGCCAAGAGTTCGGCAACACCATACCACCTGGCGAGACGGTCGAACTCCTTAGGAAACTCAACGAGATACTCAAGAGAAAGCATCTTCTTACTATCTTCGAGCTCGACGGTGTCGAAGGGGTACCAAGGATCGACATCGACGAAGCTTTCCTCAAGGCTCTCCTCAAAGGTAGTCATCAGCCTTTCATTTTTTAAAATAGAACAGCTATTCAATTTATTTTTAACCCGAAACTCGTCAATTTGTCAATATGACTAGAATTTAAGTCACCTTTAATATTTTAGAGTCAACCTGTCAAAATATATGTTCAAATGTGAATAGAGTCTATCAATTTTTAATAGATTATCGTAAGTGTCCCTCGTGTAATCCAAATCTGTATAGATTATATTCATATTTGAATAGACAATTTTGAGAGTGAATGGTGATCATGTTGGCTTCCTCGATCCATTTGTAACCCGAGAAATATTTGTGCGATCCTAGAAGCAAAATCATGAGCTTCTGTAGAGCCTCTGTTCATTTCTGTTTAGGCTATCAATACAAATGTGAAAAGCAACTAAAGATATAAATGTTTGTCGTGTAATGAGGGTGTTTTCAAATGTCCCTCCGCTAGCTTTTGAGGTGATAATATGGTTTACGATTTCCCTCCAACAGGTTCACAGGGATCAGGAAAGAAAGACCAGCTTCATATGGCAGTAGTCTGGAGGCGAGTGACATTGGCACAGGGTCAGCTTCTAAAGCAGTACAAATGGAAGGTAGGCCTCATGTTTTTAGGGGAGGATGGGATAGTTTCAGCAGCACTCGAAAAAAGCATTTAAGACAATGCTGTCCATCTCGACAACATATAAAGTAAGACAAAAAGTCGCAGTAAAATGGGCTTTCGAAATTAAATGCTTCAGAAGGTTAAAACACCGATGATATTATTCGAGGGGTTTCAGAAATTGTCGGGATCAAAGACCTTGTTTAGAGAAGTTAATGGAGTGAAGAGAAATTAATATACGCAGGGTGAGACGACAGAAAGAAAAAGAAGAGGCAAAAGGTAAAAGTTAAAACGAAAAGAAGAAAGAAGGAAAGGAACAAGGTGGAAGAGGACGGTATAATTTTTCAGATGTTACGACGTTACGCATACCAATTAGATGAGGAATAATAATTATGTTGCATTGGATATTATATTGGTAATGAATCCAATAGCTTATGTCGATACATCCTTTTATATACCTTGATCACAGTTCTTCCATGTAAGAAATAATCAGTATTGTCAATTAATCAATTCCTTCATCATGTCATTACTTTTTGTCATCCTATTTCTAGTCCTCCGAACTCTTTGAAGCACTTCGCATGGCGCTGGTGAACGATCAGACGGATTTTATCCGTCTCTTTCTCGACATCAACGTCAAGCTCGAAGACTACCTCCATGCCGGTGAACTCCGAAGACTTTATAACGAGGTAATTGTTTTGATCTAAAGTGGGATTTTGGTATAAGTGACCCGAGACATCACACATGATATACAATTGAACAAAAAGCTGTTGTTATCCAGGTATTTTTATTGAGCTTTTTTGTTGTGAGAAGTCACAGAATTTCCTTTGATAATTACAAATGTCAAAATAGCCCCATGAATGCCTAATATGCATGTATCTATTTTTTTAGCTGCTCCGTAAGATTTGATTTGCCAAGTGAATTTCAACTTTTCTTTCTGTTGGGATTCAAATAATTGAGAGAAAAAAAGAAGACTCGTTTTATGAGATGATGATCTTAGTGACGTTTGGAGGAATCATTCCTGCTTTTTAGTAGATTGTAGTTATCGTTGAAATTCAAGTATCATTCACTATCATATTTCACATCAAGAAGCATCATTTTACTAGCCCTTAGCGGCGCCTTTTCCTTTTCAAGTCTATCGCCATTTTCAATATTATATTGTACCCGTTTTAAATAAAGTGTCGCCTGTTAACATCTCTTGATGAGCGTCTTGTATTTGTTTTCACCCTTTATCTACTTTTCTTGTTTTTTTTTTTACCTCTTCCACCAATACCCTACTCCTCTTATTCCTTTGGATCACAAATCTAGGTTCCTGAGGATACATTGCTGTACAAATTACTCTTAAAACACAGAGGTCAGGTAAGTAGTGATCCCTGCAGATCTAGACATGTATAGTACACTCGGAATACACATTATCTTTGGAATGCTCCAGAACTTCTTGATAAAATTATGAGATGTTTGGTTTGTTCAGTGTTTAATCTTGTGTTTGTCCACACTTAATGTATTCTCAAATGGATTCTCAAATTCAAAATATGATTTAACTTAAGCAAATAGAGAGGGGGAAATTGTTTAGATTTCGTTGATACGATGCAGATGATGTTTGTCATGTTTTTGAAGATAACGACATGCTAAGAAATGTTTATCAGTATACAATCAGGATCATACTGTTAGGCCTTTAAAAAAAATGTTGTATTGCCCTTTTTTTTCACCGTTTTTTTTTTTTAATGAATAAAAAAGTATGTATGTTGTTTGTTTAAATGGGATATAAATGCATAAAATCATCAAATTATTCCCCAATTCTCACTCCTCTTCTACCCTAGTTTCAAAATCCTGCTAGCGTAAACGTGCAAGTAGACCCCGGCCTCGCGTACGTGTATATACCATGCACTGCACCAGCCAGAAAACAGGGAGATTTGGGCGACGTTCCCGGTTTTGATTTTTTTTTGGCGACGGTCGCTGTTTAGAGATTTCTACGGAAAGACTCACAACACTTTATTCATGACACATTTTGAAGGCACTAAAAAAAATGTAAAAAAAAAAAATATATTTCCGACCCATGTTTTGGCACCTAAAGGGCAATACAACATCTTTTTTGTAGGCCTTATGTAAAACGCAGGGTCTATTACTTTTGTTCAATACACAATAATTCTAAATTTTGAGAGAATATGAATCGTGAAATCGACAAACATGAATGATGGTAAATGGGTGTTCATTTAATCCCCAAATATATCCTTTATAACTTCTTTGTAACTACGCAACATCAATCTAGAATTGTAATTATGCATAATTGATATATATATATTTGTAATTGTAATCCATTATTGTTTGTATTTGTTCCATATGTATAATGTAGTGCGACCTGCCATGCTTTCGGGAATGGAACATGGACCTGGTGTTAAATGTATACATGTATACCTTTTTGCTATGAATAAAGGCATGATTTAAAAACAAATCTTTTGGTTTTATGTTTCTTTATAGCCATGGGATTTTGATCCACATCTTATCTCAGTATTTTCTTTTAAATTTCTTCTTAGAGTAATAAAGTGCCGGTCGATCTTTCAGATGTTGGTAGCGTGATCAAAAGTCTCACAACACATTCCTACGAACCACTCTATTTATCAGGTAACACGTGATCATATATAATGGACCAATCAAGAAACGCTATCCAACATGTTAATAGAAATTGCACTAGAAAAGGGCAACTTTTGTTCATTTTCTTTAAAAAAAGAAAAAAAAGGAAAAGGCTCACAGGAGAGAAACAAGAAGATAATTTAAAGCAACATGTGATCGAATACTGAAGATAAATTGAGCTGGGTATTTGATTAAAGCAAAGCGGTAACTATGATCTCAAACAGTAGGAAGCACTCAGAAACTATAGAGGAGGGGGGGGGGGCGGTGGGGACGTGGTTAGGGGATGTCTCATCTTTACAAAACTGCCCATAAATAAATCCGTAAAATTTGGTGGAGAGTTCGAAAATATAAGGACATTTTTTCGGCAGAATCCATCCGACACACTAGCGGAGCAATTATTGTCGCAGGAGCAAGTGTCCAACATGTTAATAAAGGGGGTTCTAGGACACCTATCCCCTGGACACCTATCCCCTGGACACCTATCCCCTGGACATCCACCCCCGAATAACCACCCCCAGTCAACTACCCCCTAGGACAACTACTCCTAGGACAACTACCCACTAGGGCAACCAGCCGCTAGGACGACTATTCCCCCGGGGCAACTACCCCCGGGACAACTACCCCTAGGACAACTACCCCTAGGACAACTACTTCTAGGACAACTACCCCTAGGACAATTCCCCCGGACAACTACCCCCGGACAACTACCCCAGACAACCTACGACAACCATCCTTAGGACAACTACCCCCGGACAACTTTCCTAGGGGGTAGTTGTCCGGGGGGAAGTTGTCCAGGGGGTAGTAGGCCTAGGGGGTAGTTGTCCTAGGGGGTAGTTGTCCTAGGTGGTAGTTGACTGGGGGTGGTTATCTGGGGGTGGATGTCCAGGGGGTAGGTGTCCGGATATGAATAAAGGGCGTATCCGGACAACTACCCCGGACAACTACCCCAGAGAGCTACCCCCTAGGAAAACCTCCCTCCATGATAACTACCCCCTGGACAACTACCCCCCGACAACTACCCCCTAGGACAACCACCCTCTAGAACGACTATCCCCGGACAACTACCCCCAGACAACTAACCCCTAGGATAGTTGTCTGGGGGAGTTGTCCTAGAGGGTGGTTGTCGTAGGGGGTACTTGTCTAGGGGGTACTTGTCCGGGGGTAGTTGTCCTAGAGGGTGGTTCTCCTAGGGGGTAGTTGTCTGGGTGTAGTTGTCCAGGGGGTAGTTTGCTGGGGGGTAATGATCCTAGAGGGTACGTGTCTCGGGGGGTAATTGTCCTAGAGGGTGGTTGCCCTAGAGGGTAGTTGTCATAGGGGTAGTTGTAATACGGGGTGGTTATCCTAGGGGTGGTTTTCCGGAGGGTGGTTGTCCAGGGGGGGAAGGTGTCCTAGAACTAATATAGGGATATGACCTCCAAATAAGTCCTTGTAAAGCTATTTGATATGTAAAAGGATTATATCAATATTCTCTTCCCTAACTCGATCCTACCTCAGATTCTCAACCCATCTTGAACCCTTGCCGCGAGCTGTTCTTGTGGGCAGTGTTGCAGGATCGGCAGGAGACTGCCCGGTTGTTCTGGGAGGAGGGCAAAGCATGGATCGGGGGAGCTCTGGTTGCTAGTAAGATCATGAGAGCCATGCAGAAGTTGGAGACAGAGTCACAGAGGCTGGCCAATCTCGAGGAACACCAGAGGTAGGTAATGCAAAATAAAATGGCTTGAACAACGCCCCAAAAATCGAGAATATTTTCGAGTTGTCCTTGTTTTAATCAATCAAATTAATAAGTATTTGTTTAAATTGTTGTCTCATTGTTTAAGGGCATATGAGAAGTTTGCAGTTTGAGACTTAGATGGCGCTATCTTTGTTCTGGATCTCCTTTCCAAGCCCAAGACCAACACCCAAAGAGAGATAATATTTCCGAGTTGTCCATGTTATACATTGATCATTAAAATTCATATTATTTGTTGAATCCTTGTCTGTATTTTTCAAGGGAATACGAGAATCTGGCTGTTGATGTCCTAGACCACTGCTACAGAGAGGACCGTCGAAGGACTTCGCTGCTCCTCATACGTGAGATGCCCGAGTGGGGTAACGTGTCGTGCTTATGTCTTGGGGCAGCAGCACACGATAAGCAGTTCATAGCCCACCCTGCCGTTCAGAATGTTTTGAATGATCTTTGGTCGGGAAGATTATCGAGACAAAATACCCACTGGCAGGTATATAATTGAAGCGAAATAGTACTAATCATTTTTTTGTAATAAACACTATACATCTAAACTTTCCTCTTTTAGGATATGCATTTTCTTAGCAGGGAGAAAGTCATCATTATGATGATTTTTTCAATAAATCTATCTCATACAATAATATTTGGGGTGCAATTAGTGTAATATTCATAGTCTACAGGTGTTATGATTTCAGTTGCTTGTTATTTTTTTTGAAAATAATTAAAAAAAATATATTTACCCTACAAATTTTACGTCTCCGAAATAGGAGATTGAGCTCTTAATTGTCTCTTACTCGATTGCCCTTCTTATTCGTCGTCTTTTATTGTTCTTTTAATACTATATTTTTCTGTCTTCCAGTCTGTATGTTTACAAAATTATTTCAGTCCTTTTTTTTGTCCCACTAACCCTCTCTTTTTCAATTTTGTTGAACTTCCAGTCCTTTTTGGCAACGTTTTTTCCGCTCTACGCTCTCTGGGGTATCAAGTTTGTAGACGAAGAAAAAGACAGGATCTACAGTGTGACCTTGCAGGTAAACCTTTCACTTAAAAGTGTCAAGAAAATTATCATAAATAAGTGATGAAATTAAGGAAGCACAATGAAAAGTTTCATTGTTTTTGTACGTACCTATGAATCTGGGTGACATATGGATTATTCAGATTAAATGATATCGCCATCTTTGACTTTCATTCAACTTTAAATTCACGATGGTTTTTTATGAGTTTTATAATGTTTACTCCTTAGCATAAGGCCTAAAATAAAAACTTGTTGTATTGCCCTTTGCGACCGACCCAAAAATCTGAAAATCTACGGTCGGCATTTTAAAAAAGTTTTTTTTTTTAACCGTTTTTTAAAATTTTTTTAAATTAATGAATAAAAAAATATGTATTTTGTTTGTTTAAATGGGATATAAATGCATTAAATCAAATTATTCCCGAATTCTCACTCCTCTTCTGCCCTAGTTTCAAAATCGTACTAGCGTAAACATGCACGTAGACCCCGGCCTCGTGTACGTGTTTATACCATGCACTGCACCAGCTAGAAACCAGGGAGATCATTGGGCGACGGTCGCTGATCAGAGTTTTCTACAGAAAGGCTCACAACACTTTTATATTCCTTACACATTTTGAAGGCACTAAAAAATATTGAAAATTTATACGTAAAGACGAGATGAAAGGACATATACATCGAGACAAATTTTAAAATTTTCATCAATTTGGAATCCGTTGATATATTGCCTGACAGTCTCAAATCGAGCTCTCAAAGAGCTTTTCAATTGGTGGTCATTCAGTGCTGTCCGCCCGTGAATTAAATGCCGCGCATGCGCAGTGTTGAAAACCAACTTCGTCAGCTGGGCAGCACAGAGTGTTGTCTCGACACAACATTGCAAACCATGGATTATTATGAGGTGAAAAAGATATGAATGGAATGATGACGCTGAAACACATGTATTAAAGCATTAAAAACTGAGAAATATCAGCTAAAAGAGGGCGGGAAAAAAAGAAGAAGAAAAAAAAAAAACATTCAAACCTGAAAAATATCGGCCCACAGAGGGTGACAATAAAAAAAAGTTAAAAAAAAAAAAAAATTCGACCGACCGACCCATGTTTTGGCACCTAAAGGGCAATACAACAAGTTTTTTTTTTAGGCCTAATCACTTACTGTACAATTAAGTAGACTTTTCACCCATAATCTTTTGAAGTGATCATAAAAGCACCGCAAAAATGTATCAGTAATTCATCTCGGGGTATGTAAGGCTAAATTGCACATTATTCATTTTAGGTGCGATGTTGTCGTCACCTTTAATGTTCCTTAACTTTAAGGCTCACGATGGTTTGTAAAATAATCTGTGATGTAGATTAAAATATAAGATCAAGTGGCACAAATTATTTTTAGCATTAACGGTTTCAGTCCTGAGTATTGATCATAAAGAATTTGATCATGATCGACCAAAATAAAAACTCACTTTATAGTGGTTTGTTTCATAATCATGATATTAAACAATCGTTACGTTTCTTCTTTGCAGTATTGTGCACATAAGGGTGTTATATTTTGAAAATATGAAATATTTCGTGAGATTTTACTTACGATAGTTTTTTTTAAACGAAGACTCGAGCATCAAAGACACGGGCCTGTGGTCGATTTGAGCTCGATTCAGATGACGAGGAAGATGGACAGTTTGATCGAAGACGAGATTCGATCCTCAGTGATACCGGCAGCATTGCATTCAACTCCTCATCTTTCCGTGCTCCTGCCCCAGCACAAAATTTCACGTAAGTACGACTTCGTTAATATAACAGTCACACCGATGAGACCGACCGAACACTAGTACACTACACCGACTGGCCCAAAATTTGGTCGACTGTCGGTCGGTTTCGGAGTCAGTTCGGACTGGTGTCGGCATGTGGTATTAGATTGAAGTTCTTCAGAAAAATTAAATTTATGACAATATAATGACTGTATCAACCAATCATTTCGTAGTGTCTATATCTTTCCTGATACAGATTTTGAAGATAATGTTTTACGATAGGCTTTTGTTATATGAGACTGCACAAGTCTATTTGAAGAAAAAAAGGTATAAAAATCGGAAAGTTTTAAGCAAATTAAAGGTATTACAAAGTTTTGGTATGGGATCATGAATTTGGTTCAAATGAACCTATTGGAAGCATATGCGATTTTACAATATTCAATGATCGTTGTCGCGGTTGAAATCGAGTCTAGGGTGATGAAATTGTAAATAATAAACTCTTTATGTTGTATAGCGCCCTCTCAAGACTGATATTACTTTAGCTTTAAAAAATGTTTCTTGACTACAATCGACCGATTTGCTATTCCCGTTTGGAAATTATATATCGGAACTGCATATTCTGAGATTTTCATGTTCGAAGCTACCATGGAATGGCTTTTGCCGCTATTTGAAATATTTGAAATTTACCGGGAGCACCGGTAAATTTTGATTATTCAATTTGCTCGAAAGCAGAAGTGTTTTAGGGGCTAATTTTTTTAGTGCTTATAATACATCCACAGGGGCATCCAAATATATCAAAAATTTAAAGAATTACTTTCCATCCAATTTCAAAATTTCCCCAAACTTTGCATTACCTGAGAACTGAGAACAGATTTGCAATCTTTCGCCGTGCGCTGATTTCTATGTCCTTCTGAAAACCCCCAAAAGAATAAACATGGTCGAAAACTTTAAAAGTAAACTAAAAATATCGTGCCTTAATTGTGGTAACGTATTCCAGCTTGTGTAAACATTAATTTCATATTCTTTGAGATCGATGAACCAAGAAATTTGACAACAATAAGGAAATCGCATAGGACGGTTTTAACTATAAATCCACAATAAAACAATTGCATAATGATCACACCATGAGTCAGATTTGCTCTCTTGAGTTGTCTCTGAAGTCAAGATTTTAGTAATTCTGTTTAATTATTTTACTTGTCATGACAATTGCAGTCTCCTACCATTTGATGAGATGTTAAAACACAAGACGGTGAATCTAGAATCCATCATGAACCATGAGGAGAAAACCAGAGTACCTTGGACCAAACGGTTACCTCTCTTCTTCAGTGCTCCGGCCATCAATTTCAGATACTACGTGGTAGGTGATTAATGTAATAGTTGATTAATTATTGATTGTGTTAGTGATTGTAACACACAGGGGCAGACTGGCCATTGGGAGTTAAGGGAGTCTTCCCCACTAGCCGCTCGATATTTTGGCTTGAGGGCCGGTCGATTTATGAAATGGGCCGGTCGGATCAAAATTCCTCAACCAGTACCAATTTGCCCCTAAGTACTTGATTGCTTGCTTAATTGATTAATAAATTATTGTTGTTTGATTATCCCCCGCTTTGTTATTGGATATCTAATTATTTAGTTGATTAAGTACCGATCATCGGACTTTATATTCTATCATGGGATCATCCGATCATTTTTTGACTAATCTGTTGTTGAATGTTCGAATTGATTATGAATGGTAAAACGATATCATAAATTATTATTTATCAACTCATGAAGCCTCTAGGGCACTCTTCTAACACTGAAATCAAAACCTATTTATTCATTTCACTGCATCATTATTGCCATCCTCGTCAGCGATGATGTTCTTTTTTAATTTCAATCTTTCAACAGATGTCACACATCATATTCCTTGCTCTGTTCAGCTATGTCTTGCTGGTTGAATTCAAATCTGAAGTGACCATCACCGAGTATGTTCTCATTGGCTGGGTCGGGACACTGGCCATCGAGACTATCAGACAGGTCAGGGGTCAAATTTATCTCTTAGATTTTGTTGTAAACTACAAGTTAGACAAATATCGGGTTGAATAAATTGTTTTAGTTCATTCTATAGTTATTTTATAAGTATTATAAATAACTTCATTTGTAAAATGTTTTTCAAAATATTCAAAGCAAACATCAGGAAAGGAATTGATTCTCATTAAAAGATCAAAGAGCATCACAGGAATTAGAAAATCGATGTGTTCTCAGACAGTTTTGAAATGGTGTGAGCAATTGCCAGTTTTTCTCTACAAGGATAAGGAGTACAAAGTGTTAGGGCAGTTAATACAAATAGAACCCTTCCTCAATTGTGATATAATCTGTACTATGAAAGTAGTTCATAATTTATTAAAGTGGTTTTGAATATAGAAACGAGCACTGTATGTCGTTAAAGCATAACAATTGGATAACAAACTCGAGAAATCAAAATTGATTTCAATATAAACGTAATGTATGTTATTTCTCAAATAAAAGACGGAAGATAGATGAAAGAAAATGTTATTAAATTAAACAAACTATAGCAAATATAGATTCACGTACAACTACAAATATTTGCTGCCAAAAATGGAGCCATTTACTGGAATACGACATTAAAGTGATATTTCGCCGCTTTAGGCTTTGAGGATGTATACCACATTGATCTTGAAAGGACATATTTTTACGTGACCGATTCACATTATAGGCCTTAAAAAGAAGGTTGTGTTCTGGGAAGAGGTGAAAAATAATTTGTGAGCGATATCATTGTTATTATGCAAGTGTGGAAGAACATCAGATAAAAAATGTTCCTTGAAAAGCATGGCTCTTCAAATGCCTTAATATTCTAAATATGGCATGTAACAGCATAAAAATCGGGACGGATTTTTATGCCACATGTTCGTGTAGTCCCATATACATATTTCTGTGTACAGTGCTTGTAACTTTACCGAGACTGGGCCAAATTTCTTATCATTTTGATGATTCCAGAACCTTGCAGTACACACCAATACTTATATGCTAGATGATCAACCTCTTCTGATCGATTCCACACCGTTTCTTTCACAATGCAATCGCATGACCAGAACTCAACTTTATCTTTAAAGCTATCTAAGAATGAGAAATTTAAACCTAAACCAAGCTCATCTCATTCCTCATCATTTAGATGATTTCCATCGGTGGCTTCTTCGACTGCCACAAGTTCATCAAATCCTGGCTCCTTAACTACTACTACCTGGTGGACGCCGTGTGCGTGGTCATGTTCACCGCCGGGACCGTGATCCGACACTACCCCGGCATGCTCGATGCCGCTCGCATTGTCCACTCCTTGACCCTGGTTACGTTCTATATACGGCTTCTCCATATCTTCTCAGTCAACAAGCATCTCGGACCCAAACTCATCATGATCATAAAGATGGTAATTTAGTTTGTGGAAAACACAAGAGGGAGGGGAGGGGGTCGCGACATTTTTAATAGGTGAGTGGGTGTCTGACATAAGCATACGTTGCGGGGGGCCTGGACTTTCGAAATAACTAATATTTGGGCAACTGCCACTGATTATTTCGACACCTTTTTATTATATTGTTGTAACGAAACCTATATTAAGTGTGAAAAACTTTCATTTGCCATAATCTGATATTAAAAAAAATGATATTCGAGTGAAAAACGCCAGCCCACTGGCAATTAGGTCCTGCATTTACTCCTGTGGTGTCGGACGATTTTGCCGAAAGACAATTGTAAATGACAACAACCAAAAGAAAATAAGAAGAAGTACTCTTTAAATTGCACATAATTACCTATCTCCGACAAGAGAAAGAGAGAACATGTCATTTCAATATTGTCAACAAGTATTTGGTCATAAAATTCTGATAGCGAGAAAAAAGTAGAGTAATGTTCTTTAAAACTTACAATTGGACGATGATACATAGAACGATATGGTTTTGCTGATAGACATTATTGAGTTGCGGGGAGGGGCGGGCTGCCCTTGAGAAGACAACATCTGTTTGCTCTTTTTATTTCTTGATGCCCTTCTTCAAAAAAAAAATAAATATATATATATATATAATGATAAGCGTGTAACACACTCCGTAAATCGTCTTCCAATATAGATAACTGTGTAAGTCTTTCAGAGAACCTTACTGTTAGCTATTATCATTATAGTTATGGGAACAAATGCTCAAAGTTTCTACCTTTCTTTATGTGACGTGTTTTTATTTTCCAACTCGCAGATGAACGATCTCTTAGTATTCATCTGTATATTAATGGTGTTTCTCCTGGCCTATGGTATAGCGTGTCAGGCGGTCCTCTTTCCCCACGTCACTGATACAAGACAAATGATGAAGGGCATCTTCTATCGCTCCTACTTCCAGATCTACGGTGAACTATTCTTGGAGGAGCTCGAAGGTTTGTAGAAAGGGAGAGGGTTGTGGTTGTTGTTGCAAAAGTTGTATAAGTTGTATACATTTTATAAGTTGTATAAGTTGTATAAGTTGTATAAGTTGTATAAGTTATTAAACAACATATTATGTGGAACGAAATTATATATTATAAGTATAATGAGGGCTTTTGTTTGTTTGTTTGAGATTAACTCAATGGCGAATTTCTCCCGACCGACACCCGTATAGCTTTTTGAAAATATTTAAGCAACTCCCCTCGGTTAGTGTAAAAACAATAAATTGGAAATGATAATAAGGTTTCTAAGAAAACCAACTCAAGATAAATTAGAAAAAACCTTATTGCATTGCCTCTGGAAAACGTGTTTGGCTTGAGTAACAATCATATTGTTCTTGCATATACTAGATCTACTTTGAACGAAATATACATTTCGTTCGTTCATTCATTTCCATTTTCAATTCAATTTGAAATGTAGTGGGATACATAGAAATGAAGACATCAAAATTGCTAGACAAGTATGACACAATTAATTTATAACTTAAAATCAGGTATGAAAATGAGAAAAACAGAAACTTGTAAATAGCCGCAAAGGCCTTATCGAGCAGTGCAAATCTACAATTAGTTTGTTTCGGGATTACAGTGATTGCTTTTCAGTCTCTAGCACTCATCTCTGTGTATTAGCATAAAGGTACTACCACGTTTTCTGGATAAAAATAGTACTCCTATTATTATGCTATGGTTCATTAATTTGTTAAATTTTCTCTTAAGAAATACTGTTCCTTAGGCTAGTTACGCCATACAATATGTCATCATATATATTGCATACCCCTTAATCTTGATGTTTCGTCGAATTTAGGACGGAACGATTGTTCGAACGAGGACCCAGCTATGGAACCCTGCCCTGCCAATACGTGGTTCGGAACGACTATCCTAGCAGCTTATCTCTTCATCAGCAACGTTCTACTCCTCAATCTCCTCATCGCAATGTTGAAGTAAGGCAGCATAATCCTATATTACGTTATTTCTGTGATGCTTGCTTCTCAAATCATGTTAGTATTTCGATGATTATGTCAAGGCTAAAAGCAGTTATCGCTTTTAAAATTTTAGCTGCATGATCAAAAGCCAAACCGTGTTTAAGAAATATATGAGAATTTATATTAGGGTTGTTTTTAAAAAGGGATTGATGTTGCAGGTCATGAAAAAAGGCGATTGGTATAGTCAGTGTAAAATATTCAGAATTGTATGCATTCGCCTGATAGCGTTTACAGAAAGAAAACAAATCACCATGTTCACTCGAAATAGTCCAGTAAAACCAGTTATGGTGGGGTTATCAAATCAGGTCTAGTCAATGAAAACTGTTGAATACCTGTAAATCATAATATAAGGCGTAGATCTGATCGTACTTAGTTAGAGTTGTGAGATTTTTGCAATAACAATTAGTTTTTTTTTTCCACCTAGCTATACGTTCGCCTCGGTACAAGAAAACACAGATGTCGTATGGAAGTTTCAGCGTTACTCCCTCATCAAGGATTACTACAACCGTCCCATCTTAGCACCACCCTTCATCATCATCAGTCATTTCTTCATCTTGTATAGCTTCATTCTACGTTGCTGGTGCGGATGCTGCGACAGGTTCGCGCTCTCAAGGAGTCTCAGTTAGTCTAGTCTCTTTTTACACATTCCAAGCAGCCCTATCTTTAGAATTAATCGTCCATCTTGCTTGAAGATTTATTTCTTCTTTTGGTTTTAAAATCATTTATTTATTGATTTTATTATTGGGGTGGGCCTTGAGCCCCAGGCTCCCCTCTAGAACCACTACTGATTGCCAACTTTTCCAAATTGTTGCCATGGGGAGGGGAGGGGATTGTCGGCCTTATAGAAACATGAATGTGCAATTTTGTAAACTCGAATCTACCTTTGAATACCGGAAAGGGCAAAGCGAGGTTGTAGTGTGCGTGTGTGTTTTAGGAGGTGCCACTCTTCATGCCCTCCCCTCTCGCTGTTGGCTACGATAGATGCTTTATAATAACTTTAAATGCCCTTCATTTGATGTTTTTCGGCGTGATTGTGTCGCTAGATAATGATGCAGTTTGGGAGAAAAATATATCTACTTGTTGGCTTAAAAAAAAAACTGACTAGGCGTACATTGCAATCATTACAAAAATGTCTTTTTTTAGAGGAAAAACCTGTAACGCGATCTCCATGTCCAAGCGTTACAAAAGTGACATCCGTCACTCTTCTACCATTTTAACATAGGCCTACAATGAAGCAATTTGTCTTCTAAAAATTGACTTTAAAAAATTGTTAAGTTAAACTATGGATGTTCTAATTTTACCTTCTTATCATTATGTTTGGTAACAATTTGCAGGACGATTGCTACCTGGAGACTTGATCGCTGAAATCACAACGTGGGAAAAGATACAAGGTGAAGATTATGTCACAAAGAGGAACAAGAAAACGAATCTTGACCTGACAGATCGAATGAGTGCAACAGAAACGAAGTAAGTCAGGCTCAGATAGATAGCTTTCTTAATTGACTGTTATTTGTTATGTATATGCTTAATCTCATTGTTTGTTTTGTTTAAATCAAATTTGTCTCCCTTTTTCTCTTTCTCTGCCTTCTCTTTCTCTCTCTCTCCTTCTCTATCTCTCTCTCTCGGTATATATATATATATATATATATATATATATATATCTTTGTTACCTATCAGGTAAAGGCGTATTCGCAACAAGCTTTTTTTCTTCAAATTTACTTGTTGCTGTACATTGGCTAGTACATGTATGTCTTTTCAGAACGTAAATTTAACTGAAAATTTTAAGGAAAAATAAAATGATTGCTCAAATATTTTGTTTGATTTGAATAGCTGACTGGTCAGTGGATTGAATTTTACCTCTGACTTGATTGGCTGAATGATTAATAATTTTTTCTGATCAATTAGTTCTACTAATATTTTTCATTAACCGACTTACCTGAATGAATCACATTTCCTTTACTTTTAACAGGCTAGAAAACCTCTCCCGGAAGTCAACAACATTTTTCAACAATCCCGAAATCGGTACTCAAATGAAAGAACGACTAGACAATTTAGAATGTCAGGTATGATATGAGAAGAAACATTTAAGTTTCCTTTTTAGGGAAATTTATTTTTAAAAAGGTTAATTGCTTAGATTTTTTAGTGAGATTTGAAACTGAAAGTGGTTTATTGAAATCACTTGCATTGGCGATTTTCACACAATAGCGTATATTGACGTCTTTTATAGTTATGCCAACTGATCACAACATAATACAATCCTATTCCAATCTGTATTCATACATAATCATTCCAAATATTATTTTTAAATCATACAGAAATTTGTGAATACGCGGAATTGCCCGAAAATATTGACAGGGGAAAGCATGTTGAAATGAAGGAATGATAATTGTATAGTCTTTACATGGGAAAGTTCTAGCTATTTTGTCCAATACGTTACTGACCACATGTTATAGTATAGATGTAACTGATAATTGTATTAAGTAGATATCAGACAAAAAAAAAGAAGAAAATACTGTTCGTTATGTTCATGATTATATGGTACTTGGTAGTATCGTAGTCTTACATGTGTGTTGCAAAGAAAGTATAGATTCAAATTATTGTACTATGATAAATGTCACTCTTCCATATTATTTCTCAGAAACCACTAATAATCATTTTTGTATACTGTGTGTTACTTTTACAAACCACTTTCTATTCAACTAAATGAAATTACAAAAAATGCATTTGAGTTGGTTAAAAAAAAATTGTATGTGTATTTATATTTGTATTTCTTGTACATGAATGTACATTCATTGTAATTCTGCTTTTGTATATTGTAAATGTTTAAAAAAAAAATTATCTGTAAATCATTATGACAATTCAGCCATCCGGCTGCAAAAATATGCTTTTGATAAATCTTTAATCTTGCACCATATACCGTGGAATTGCTCAGATATAGAAGAGAAAAATTAGAATTTCTGATCTCTCTGCTTTCTTTAGCTAATAACCTAGACAGGCCTTCTATGCCCAGAGAAAATGGGTGCGAAAGATTGTAGACAAATTCTTAAAATTCTAGTACCGTGATCTAATCTTTTTCTGCCATTCCAACAGATGAGGGACATGAAAGAACTACTTCACCAAACATTGAAGGCAGTATCAGGGTCAGGGCCAGCACGAGAAGTTACAAACAAGAGTCCATCCAAGTCCTTGAATGTAGAAACTTCCTCACAAAAGGTTGAGCTAAAGCAAACCAAAGAGGATATTTCAAACGAAGAGGAGGAAAGGGCTCGTATAGAGGAAGAAAAGCAGGAAAAGGAGGATGAAGGGCAATTAGAGGAGGAGCAGCAGGAGGAGGAAGAAGGAGATGAATCCATACTGGAGATTGATCTTGAATCGATCCGAGACCGGGAGTTATGATACTGTCATGGCGTGAATCTCGGAATGCAAGTTTATTTTGGGAGGCGTCCGCGGGCAACAAAGTATGCAATAAGAAAACGTAAGCAATTAAAACGCGCTGCCAAAGCTTATGAATCCTATTTGTGCAGAATATATGCGTCAGTGAAACTTCGTTGGTCAAGGGACAAGCTCTTGATCAAGCCAACAATGACCATATGCGATATGTGTTGACTCCCCTCAGGAGTCTGACCCGGTATGAGTGTATGTCTCATATAAAAAAAATGTAAACTATTTTGCATTATTTTTTTTCCATTTGCAACTGTGCATCTCTATATAATACATGTTTTGAATACAATCATGATTATTTTGTCGACATCAAACTAATTGCTTATCAACCAATCAGTTTATCAGTCCATCGATAAACAAAGTAAAAATAACTTGATCAAAATTTAGTCAGATGTAATGAACAATATACTAATTGCACATAGTGTAAGTACATAAGCTACATGTATATAGATATATAGCTGCTAAAACTGCTGAAAAAAAAAACAATTTGAATGATACTAAGCTCCTCTATCAGTTAGATCAAGTAAACATTTGATTAATAGATTACATTTTGACAGCCAATGAATGTAAAGTGGTTCAATGATTTTGTGAGATTTCTCTTCTAATAGTCTTACAAATAATTCATCACAGTATCAAGTGAAGCCTGTATCTTTATCATGCAACAAATGGCTGCCGTTGGAAACGCACAGATGATTCCTCTTGATATCAACTCAATGATGCTCCTTATCTTGAGAAAAATAAGGATGTCATTTAAGTTAGCATAGGATATAAAAATATAATGCAAAATTTTAACAACTGAAGGGAAATTCATCATTGCTACGTACAACGTGCCTTTCAATATGAACAGTTTAAAGTTAGAATAATGTAACATGTTGGGGCAGTGTCGAATGCATGGTGCAACAACCAAATGGTGCTCTGCATTTTATTTTAATATTCATTGGGTTTGTGTTTCTTGTGGGGTAAATATCTTGGTTTTATTTTAACATGCAACACAATTTTAGCTGTAACAAGAGGTGTGACAAACTGTGACCTATTATGATATTAAGAAATACAAATAGAAAAGATAGATGGGTTCAAGGTCTATTTATAAGCTTCACCAAAACAAATTATACAAACCCCTATGATTGCAATCAAGCATCTTTAAACCTATTTCAATACAACAGCAGATATGTGGTTTAGCATTAACCATATGGAACTTTTGTCTAAAGTGGTAAGCATAGTTATATATATTTTTTCTACCAGGAGCTTTCTCTGTATTTTGATTGTTTATTTTGTTTTAAAGTAGGATCTAAAGTATGAACACTTAGCCTCTATCAAATCGTCGCTCGGGTGGCAGAAGGGCGTTAGCACCCGAGCGACTCGAATACTACTTTTCAAATTATTCGCATTTAAAGATTTGTTTTATATTTAAACTACTTTCCATCCCGAGAAATGGTTTAAAACTCAAAAGACTAATAGAAATGTTATAGTAGAACACAGCCACAAATTTCTGTCGGAAATAAGCCAGTTTTATACAAGTTTGAGGCGATTTAGTGCTTACGCCCTTCTGCTTAGCGCATCATTTTTTATCTGAAATTCGACGAAATGCTGAATATTTATGTTAATACATATATACACCTCTTTATATGGCTGAGATAGTAGAGATTTCTTTCTTACAGGAAATCATAAAATAATGTTATAGGATTGCTGCTATAAATACATCAAGTATAATGCATATACACACAGTCACACATACATACCTTATATACATTCATTAGAGAGTAAAAGAACAAAAATACACATTAGATCAAATAGTTACATTTTCATCAATTTTATTTCCATGTCTTTCATTACATGAACAATAAAATAAAACCACTTTTCTTCAATATGGCATATGTGACATTATACAAACATGTACATGAACAGAAAATATATATTTTGAGGAAGACTGTTGATGGTTCTCATCACACAGCTGTAATAGACAGACACTCCCATATGTGAAAGTCTCTCAAATAGAATCACACATAACAATGTATCACACTCTAACATTGTTGCAATTATTGTGCAAAATTTAATAACACATGCTCTGGCGACAATTATTCCTCAGTTATATTACAGTAGTACAATAGTCATATACCAACTATAACCCGGAACCAAACATATATCTAACCCGAATCCTAAAACCCAATAGCACCACTAACCATAAGCATTTATCTCTGACTAATTATAGCCTGGAGAAATTGTCGCCAGAACATATGTCGGATCAAGGTTTGCACGTGTGTCCAGATAGGCACTTGTCATAAATCAATGAAAATGTCAAGTTTCAGATGTCATAAAACTTATAACTTGGAATGGAAAGGATTGTGGTGAAAATGAATAGCGAGATGTAAAATTTCTCATAGTTGCAGGTATTTGTATTATGTTTGCCAAAATTGATTAATGTCATGTGATTGTCTTGCTGAAATGTTGAAGTCTCTGATTTGTATATGTTTCATCTCTTACTTGTTACTAATAGTGATTCAATGTTGTAAGTAATTCTTGGCAAACTCCATAATTCTAATACATTGTGTAAATAATTATTTGTAAAACATTTTGAATGTACCATTGATATTCATTTATATTTCATAATAAAACAATATTTCAGAGCACAAGAATCTACTAACCCTCTTTATTCTTGTCACAACTCTAATATACCTTTTACACTAAATGCTATAAAGTTAACAAATGAGATTGCTGTATTTTTGTAGAGGTGTCGTAGTAGTGTTGTAGAGTGGTTTAAGCACCTGACTTGAAATGCAATGGTTTTAAGTTCAATCCCCAACAGGCAACAGGACACTTAATGTCCTTTGGCAAGGCATTCATCTACATTTGCCACTCCATACCAAGGAAAGAAATGGAAACCTGGTAAGAAGATGAAAGCCTTTGTCTTAGTAATAACCATATGGCAGAAATAGTCCGCAAAGAGTGGAGAGGGTGCACATTGTGCGTGAATGAATCCGTTGACCGGGGTATTTATCTGTAAAGCACTTAGAGACGGTATTTTGTATTAAGTATTAAGTCCAGATTATTAAAAAAAAAAAAAAATGAGAACCCACCGAATCCACTGTTTGACAGGACACAGAAGAACAAGAATGATTTAATGAAACTCAAGACCAGCCGAGGTCAATTCACTAGATATGACTATAATGTACATGTACAGCCTCTTAGGCATAATATCATGCACTACACATACACAGATCTACACATACAGTTAACAACTAAATTATTCATACCCTTAACAAGTTTTGTGATTTTTTTTTTAAGAATGTGAAAATTGATCTGTCCCGATTCATGTTTCTTGAGAATGTGACATATTAATGTAAAGCTTACATTTAAAGGTATTTAACACAGGCCCTAATTCAACCTGTCCACCTTTCATTCTAGAGTTATGAAAAACACAACAAACATCAAATAACAAGGGGTATGAATAATTAAGTTTTTAACTGTAATCGATGTTGAATGGTAATGAATATTGCACTTAAAAGATGATCCCTCCATTCCTTTTCAGGGAGAGTTTAATTGGCAACAAATTGAATTTTAGAGCACCTTAAATTATAATTATTGATATGCACAATATTGCATATTCCAGCGTGGCAGTTGGATCAATCACTTAAAAGAAAGAAGTTCGTCTACAGCTGAATTCAAACTAATGCAAACATGAAAATATGCAAGTGAACACGTAAATATTTTTTTCCCATCCCATATCTGCAAAAGGATTATCATCATTGCAAAATGTGAAGAATTTTTTAAAAAACAATTAATTAAAACTAATAATTTAAAAATGCCAAAAAAATTGGAACATGTTTTCCTGTTAGTTATTTAACCCACATCTATTTTTTTCATATATATTTATCTCAATGCTCCTCTAATATTCTTGCTCATAATATCTCAAATATAAGGACATTCATTCCCTAAAACCCAAAGCTAAATTCTATATTGAAGCAAACAGCATAACCTCTACATATCAACCCACTACTCCCAAATGAACATGGAACAAAACATTTAGAAACTATGTTATACAGAAGAACCTCATCATACATGAACTCTCTTATTGCAAGATTTGTTGGTCCTATTATTCTGTACTTATTATTATTCTATTGCTTTTGACCCATGTTGTAACAGGGTTTCAATTATAATAATTGAAAAGGTTTTGGTAGGGGACTGTTGGAAGTAGATAACATCCGCAATTTTCAGACTTGGTGCTACGCAACAGATTGATCATGGAAATATCCTGTTTGCATAATCTTTATTACTAGTTGAGTAGTAGTTGCATTACACACCACCAAACCAACCCCCTTATTGACTCCAAACTGACCGATTCTTGGCCAAGCAATGTAATGTAAGTTTTTGTTTGGTCTCTTGTTGATTCTGGTGTAGGCCGGTCTTGCGTTTGGAAATCTGGGGGATGTTTCACAAAGACTAAGATCGACTTTATGTTGGACTTAACTATGGCAGGCCATTCATGCCACTGTTTGCTCTCTCAAGGGACGTACATGTACAAATCGTGGTCACCAATCTACAGAATTTACCTTTTTTGATAGTTCGTTATTGAAGGAAAATATATTATCTAAAGATCATAATTGAGAGACTAAAGGTGAGAGCAACCAGTGGCATGAACGGCCTGCCATAGTTAAGTCCAACTTAAAGTTGATCTTATTCTTTGTAAAACACCCCCAGGTCTCCCCTGTATTTGAACCTATGGGAATGAGAGAATTCAGCAATCAATGGGTTATCAAGCACAGCACATTGCATATTACTGGTATTATTCAAGGTGAGATTAATCAAAAGATTTCCCTTACAATCTAAATCTAGCACACACAAGATGAAGCTTCTAGTCTGTAGTCCCACATATTGCCCCAGAATCCAGCACACTCATAGCCACCAGGTCCTTTGGCTTTGAAGTCAGGTCCAGTGATGACATAGTCTGGTACCATGTTGGAAAACTAAGGTCAGAAGATGAAAGAGATGAAACCAATGTAATTTACTGACTATAAAATCTTCTTTTTTGTATAGTTATGTGTTATCCATATTATCTATAATCTACATCACTAATATCTTTTAAAAATTACTTTGGAGTACATACAGACACGATTAATGAATTTTATTAATTGATTCATATTGCAAAATCTACAATTCTACCTTTTGCCAAACATACATTTCTTTCATTACATTTCATTACAGAAAACACAATTTTAAACCTTCATGAAGTTCCTGAAAACATTTTGTAAATTTGATTCTATCTACAAGTAGCAGGGGTACTACATACGGTAAGTTAAACCTAAAGAAGAAAAAAGTGGTCTGGAAAATCAATTAAAAAGTACATCATAACGGTAGCTACAATTTTGAACTCCTAACTAAGATCTGCAAAAATTCAATGACTTTAATGACTATTTCAAAGGATTCAATCAAATATATTAATGTAAATGAAACTGCATCTTTTTTACCAATAAATAATTCAATACTTACAGGTGATCTTGTCATAGGAGGTATAGTGGGGCTGGCTAGTCTCATGATTTCTTCTAAACCTTGTAATGAGTTGCCCATCAGTACCAGGGCAAGTGACCCTTCTCTATGAGGGGCAAGGAAGAGTGCACCTGTCTGTGGGTCCGAAAAGTGGCACCTTCCTAAGGATAGCCCTGAAGAATGATTTGAAATGTGAAATACAGATGCGTTAGACCGACAAACAGTGGTCCTCCAAATGTGCTTATAAACTGGAACTAAAGATTACACCCATTTGAGGCCCGGCATAGAGAATAATCCGTCCCCCTCCCCAAAGCCCATTAGTTTGGTAACAACCATAACATTTGAACAGTGCACATCACTTTTCAGACCGTAAAGCAGGAAAAAGTTTTAATGAAAAGGGAAATTGAAATCACAAAAATAAATCAAACTAATTGCTTACCATTTTCATTGATACCCAGTGGTACTCGATCCACAAATCGCTGCGCCCATGCATTGTCTCCTGGCCCACCAATAATAATGAGATTGTGTGGGGCTGCCATCTCGACTGTCAGGGTGGCATCTTCGATCACCGTGGCAACAGTGTCAGAGGTCAAGAGGAAGAGGTTTGCCAGGTAGACGGCGAGATGAAGTAAGGTAGCACTGGTCTCCTCATTCATAGTACCTGGTACAAAAACGGGTTTGAAGAAAAAAAGCAGTTTGACTTGTAGCTGCACATCATCAGAGATTGTTTAGTTAGCCACAGGGCCTATGCATGAATAAAAACTGTACTGAGCATGTGCAGTAGAAGTACACTACATCTCCATGGTAGTTAAACCTTGGTTTAACTTTAAACCTGGGTTTAAGTTTAGACTAGACTTAAACCTGGGTTTAACTAAACCTGGCTTTCAGAAACAGAAATGATACTTAGACCTGAAGTCTGGCTTAGTTAAACCCGGGTTTAAAGTTAAACCTGGGTTTAACTATAAAACCTGACTTCAGAATACGGGCCCTTTAGTTTGAAGCTGTGAATGCAATGCACATGTTTGAATTGCGCCCCAACGATGTAAACAATTAAATGCGAGTTGAAATTAAATTGCAAGGTTGGATTCGAGTTAGAGTAAAATCATGTAGATCTAGATCTATATTTATAAGACAATCATGGATTAATTAAGAGCCAACGAGCATATTATCTTCTATTAAGGCAGAACTCGAGTAGAGTTTTGGGTAATTCTACAATTTCTGCCCAGAACTTCAGAAGACCAGATTATCGATTGGTCAAAACTTCCAGAACATCCAGAAACTAAAAATGATCAAAAATACCTTCTTGATGCAGAATAACTAGTCCAAGGTCTACATTGAAGCTCATTTGGTCGAATTTTAGGCATTTTTTTTAGGACAATGCAATCCGTTTTCTAACCGTGTGTACGAACGCACGGCGACTGAGAAGTGGATCGAGATACCTCCACTTCTAGGCCGCCGTACGTACGTACACACGGTTAGAAAACAGATTGCATTGTCCTAAAAAAAATCCTAAAATTCAACCAAATGAGCTTCAATTATTTATTAAATATTTTTAAAGGCCAATTCCACCCAAGGCCTAGATTCAGAATTTTTCAGCGGTTTTACAATAAATCAAAACAGGTCAAAAAACAAAACAAAAAATCAGGCCATAACATTCAACGGTTGCTTCGAAAGTGATTTTTTTGTGTCAGATATTTTGAATTGAAATTATTGCATTTGCAGCACGAAATCCAGCTATAGCAGCTACCCTGGAAGATGGGTGAGCTGTACTGAGCATGTGCAGTAGAAGCAGACTACATCTCCATGGTAGTTAAACCTTGGCTTAACTTTAAACCTGGGTTTAAGTTTATACTAGACTTAAACCCGGGTTTAACTAAACCTGGCTTTCAGAAACAGAAATGATACTTAGACCTGAAGTCTGGCTTAGTTAAACCTGGCTTGAACTAAATCTGACTTCAGAATACGGGCCCAAGAGAGTATTTTGACACATACTTTTTTTTCTTTTTTCATAAATCAAAGCCTGGCTATCATATCGAAAAAGAAACTTGAACCTTTAGTTTACTTGATCATGAATTTTATTTTTCCAATTATAAATTTAATGTCCACACCCTTAGAGATGTCTTACTATAATAATATAATATATCTATATAAGTTACATTGGTCTATAAAAAAAGAGGAGACTCTATAAATATGAATACTTTATTCATGGTACCTGTGACAATCAGAAACTTTCTCTCTGCTACCCTTCTTGCAGGTCCATAAGTAGCAGCATCTCTTTCACCATCCTTCAAAACATCACTGGTACAAATCTGCCATGAACCTGTAGTATGACACAAGAGAGATTAATTCACCGCAATGGCTAACCACCTAACCTTTGCATGGCATCTCTACTTCATGACAAACTCGGTTGTGTGTGTGCATGGCATTTGTGCACACAGAGATTTGGAGACATCAAGTGCAAATGTGCTTCAGGCTAAATTGAGGCAAATCTAATTGATAGTTATCACATTTTCAACAGAACCTTTTAGTAGATTTACTATTATCCATATGCAGTTTTTTGTATTGCTTTCATGCCTTACAGAATACATGTAGCTTCAAAGAAAATATCTTTCTTTTACCAAAGAAATTTGTAAGCATGCATAAAAACATTCGTTGTCCTGAAATCCTATGATTATTCTTTTTTTCAAATAAATACATGAACATACCAAAATGTAATATATAATGACCTTTACCTGTGTCTGTTTTGCAAAAATGTGTAGCATTTTCTTTTACGATTGACCCACTCTCTTCTTCCGAGTCCAAAAGAATGCCATCAATCTGACCAAAAACAATTTGTACAAAACATTACTCATGGATTTTAAATTTTTTTTACCAGCATTGGGGAAAATTCACAAACACCATCCATCGTAAATGTTTTGATTGATAAAACTCAGGGCTGTACTAGATCAAACTTAGAATCCTCAATTTTCTATTTAGTTGTTCATTCACTGACAATAAATGGGTTTTAGGTTTTCCTGTTTGTAAAAACAATAGCAGCTCTTAATACAAAAATTACTTAAATGCTTTTTTTTTTTGAGTGTCCAGCACGACAATACCCAACTACTAACAAATGTATTTTAGGAATACCCTTGCTAACACCAATCCTGCAGGGGAAAAAACAAAGTTTGCAACTTAACATTTTATTTCATGATGTTATTGAACTAAGTCCCTACTAAACCATATCATAAACAAAAAAACATACAAGCAAAGCAAATACCTGTAATGAATTGATGTTCCTCCAGTTGTAAGAAATATGACGAAGGGCTGTGATTGAAAATCTAGCCACATTTCTTGTAGAGAGCTCAGCTTTATCATTTGAGAGTACCATCTACAAGAGTGACCAAAAATATATTAGAGCACAATTTTTGGTGAGTTACCAAAATTTTCAAATGTCACTATGTGAGTAGTACCAGTGGAAAAAAATCCCATGCTGTTAATGTGCACATGCAAATCAGAATGATAAAAACATGTGAAACACAGTGAAAGCTAAGTACATAATACACACACGTATATTAAAGGTTTTGCTAAAGCCTCCACCAGGCAAAACGTTTCCATGTCCATTAAACTTAGACATGTTCAGTAGAACCTCAAATCCAAATACAAATGGCTAAAAATGTTTGACATCAGCTTATATAATGTTAACTATTAAATATCTATTTTGAATATAGGCCTATGTATCCTACTTAACAACCTATCCGTCCACTCACCTTAATGGTACTTGTTCTAAATGGAACTAGCTGCTGTATAACCCTCACCCCTCTCAGACCTTCCCCTAGGGCGGGGTTCACCACAGTAAGAGTGACCCTCTCTCCCCTATCCTGCTCCGATCCACTGGCAGACTGAGAATACTTGTTCTCGGAAGAGGAAGGGTTACATCTTCCCTCTCTCTCTCCCTCTCCAACATTGCATTGTAAAGTAGCAGTGTGAGATAGGGATGGTGGAAGTCTGGCATGTGCATTGGTGAAGTCTCTAAGTTTGGGGTCATTCACAGCTCCTCCATCATTAGTTTTCCTGTCAAGATAAAAAGAACACAGTATATGTTTTATGGCCCTTCTCTACAGGACATCAGCTGGACTACCTGCTGCATGAATTTATCTTTGAAAAAGAGCCCCTGTGCAGACTGTCCTCAAGTTTGCCTCTACGCCCCTTAGGTAACTGGTGCTACAGAACCAGCTATCCCTGAGAAGCTCAAACTATATCTTAAAGCTTGGTCCTCTCATCCTCCTGGCAGCAACCTTCCCAGGAAACCCTGGGTTCAGCTGAACCGTCTACGATCAGGCACAGGCCACTTTGCAGCAAGCATGAAGCTCTGGGGGGTGTTTCACAAAGATCCTAAGTTGAACTTATCTCTAAGTTTGACTTAACAATTATGGAAAGCCGTTAGCTTCTTTGAAAATATTTTGTAAAAGTTATTTCAAAAGGCATAAAATGTTGATTCAAATCATTCACATTTTCTATTATCAAGGAGATTTCATGTGCTTGATGTGGAATTTATGAAAAGTCTAAAATACTTGAATTTTTGCTTTTGAATATATTTTATTTTAAGGCTACAAATGGCTCTCCATAATTTTTAAGTCCGACTTAGAGTTAAGTTTGACTTAGGATCTTTGTGAAACACCCCTCTGGGGTCTCAAAGACTCATACCCGTGTCCATGTGGTCAAATTCAGACTGTTGAGCATTTTCTGAATGAGTGTTTTGTACCAGGATCCCCACGTCCAATCACTGATATTGACAACCCACAACTGGTGTCATATTTAAACAGTTTTCAGTTTTAACTAGCTATAGTTGATATACAGAATACTAATTCAGGGCATGAAGATTACCTGGTAAGGCATGTAAGTGACCTTTCTTCACCTTTACGAGCATTACTCTTGCAAACTGTTCTGAAAATAGATTTAAAGTTAAACTATTTCACAAACTACTGAAAAAATGTGTTCATTACTATAAGTGAATGATGCCTTTCCTTAAAACTCCAAGCAACAAGATACATACTTGTAACATATTTGTAGCAAAAGAACAATCTTTGCAGTTTGAAAATACAATATGCTCTGAACGTGTGGTAAATTGGATTCTGTACTTTGCAAACAGACCTACAGTTAACAGCTGGATTATCCATACTCATTGTAAATTTGATGTTTTTTTGTTGTAACTCAAGAATGAAAGGTTGACTGCTTGAATTAAGGCCTTTGTTGAATATTTTTAGATGTCAGCTTTAATATGTCACATTATCAAGAAACATAAATAGGGACGAAATTGTTCACATACTTTTTAAGAACAGATTACAAAACTCATTAAGGGTATGAATAATTTAGTTGTTAACTGTCAATGAACCATATTACGATGTCACACAGGCAGATAAGATCAATAAGTGATTGAATGATGCTTGTCTGAGTAAAAACTAAGATTTTTCAATAACTATGATTTACAGGATTTAAGAAATGTGTGAAATAGGGCCATACCATGTGTCCCACCACCAGTGTTCCTTTCCAGCAAGCTCGCTGTATGTTACATTGATTCCTCGCTCCTTCAGTAGACGGTTCATACGCCTGCGAAAAACAACAACAATATTTAACATTTAACAATGTGCAAGTTGCAACACCATTCTAGAATAAGCAAAGTGGGATCAAGACTTGTAATGAGGAGTATGAGCTCGCTAATGCTATAGTGTATGTTAATTGGGATTGATGGTTTTCTGTCCAGACAGCAAGTTGTATATCCTGGGCCCTGTCTTATAAACAGTTGCGATTAATCACAACTTATTTGCGATTGATATTAATCTCAACTATGTACATAAAAGATAGGGGATTGCAAACTTGCGATCGATTAGAGGACATGCGATCGATTCAGATCAACCGCATCTTGTTGGTCTAATTATTCAGTGATCCATAAGGGCAGAGCCACAAAATGGCACACTGGCAGAACTTAAGCCTGGTCATTCATTGACTCTCTTTCTAGTCACATTAGTGTGAATTTCTGTCTTACTTTCATTCTTCAAATGTAATAATCAAAAAGTCAAATGGGTCAAAGTTTATAGAACTGAAAACAATCTCTCAACGAAACACAATTCTAATATGTTATTGGAGTATACATCATGCTCAACTTATTTTTGATCGCCCTTACCTTACAAAGAAGGGATGAACAGTCCTGTCGATAGCACCAATTCTTGTCAGGACTGGTAAACCCTAAAGAAATCAAATTAACATCACCTGATAGTGTCTGAATTAGAGATGTATGACATAATGAAATAACCACACAATCTGGAAGCAGTAATGAATATTGTGGCGAAATAGGGGGGGGGGGATGGTTAATAATAACATGACGATGAAATAAAGAAGAAGATAGGAAGAGATAGGATAAGAGGGAGGAAGAATGGAAGGGGTGTAAAGAGGGGAATGGGGTGGTGTAATACCCAAATTCTCGGCCTCAATTTCATGGCTTACGCTCGCAGACCCACACAACTAACTTTTCCAAGTATGTAATACAAATTTGTCTCAACAACAACAAAGATAAAAATACATTGGTTATAAAATAAGACTAAACATGGTAATTACCATGAATACCTGATAGCTCGGGGAAGAAAAACTGGGCAGAGAGAGCAGAGACAATTCAGATGAAAGAGGAACTAAGCGAGATTGACAGCTCGACCCCCCCTATTTATACCCTCTGGGTCTGCGTACATGTAGTCTTTAATTACGCGCAGCATAAAACAATGCTGATTGGTAATTAAGCTTACGCGGGTATGCGCTTATTACAAACACATTTTAATACATCGTACATTTCCATAAATAAACACTCAGGAAATAGTTAGTTATTGTAGAAGTATCGCAATTAAATGGGTTCTATTTTAAAGGTAATTACTGAGGAAACAAGACAAATAATTCTTGTCCTACCAGGACATAGGTAAGGATTCCCACGAGTAATTCTACATTCTGTTTAAAGGATTAAATCACTAAGTGCGTCTTCCGTGAAAAAAAGAGTCCCACACACAGAATATCATATTTGTTAAAAGTACTAAAAATGGGGAAAGGACATTTTAGCTAAACCGCTACAATATCATGGATGGCATAACCACTAAAATCCGCACCCATTTCTGTGTTTATTTGTTTTTCTGACCCCCACCTTCCAACAAAGAGACAAATGTCACTTCTCACAGTGACAAGAACACCTTTCATGCAAAATGAAATCCTTTCCTGTTTACTTTCTTTTATCATGACTGTGGCATAACCTATATCTCAAAACTCACCTCTTCTGTTCATAACATAATTGTAAAGTGCATTAGAACATGTATATGGAAAAATGCACTATCGGTATATAAATACATTATCATTATTATCATTATTATTGTTATTTGATCATGTTTTTCCATGTACAAAGTTACAAACTATTGTTCCCCTTGATGAACTCACAAAGTGCCCTTGACTAATGCTTTAGATCATTCAACAACTCCAACAACAGAAATCAACAACGTAAATACCTGAAGGTTAGAAACATGTCTGTCTGCATCATTTTCAGCTATACAAGCCTGAGAGAGGGAAATTGAAGAAGAAAAAAAAGATGATAGGACGATTTGATTGTTTTGTTCAAGTATACATTTAGATGTAGTGTCTTAGAACATAATACATAACCTTATCTAATGTAACCAAATCCAATGCATGTATATGTCTTTGTGAAGTGCCTTGATTGATACAAGTAATTTCATACATCTGTTACAAATAATTGTACATGTATTTCAATAGTCAGAATGCAAACTGCATACATTAGTTGTTGCCAGGTAGGACAAACATAATATGATTTGCCCTACCTAACAAAACGCAATATATGCATTTTGCATTCTAACTATTGAAATACAATTATTTATTACAGGTGAATGAAATATTTGTATTGAAGCACTTCACAAAGACATATGCATTAGAGTTGGTTACATAACGAAAATAGTCTATTGTTTATTCTTCAAGAATGTAGGTACAGATTTGCATGAAAAATAACAATTTGAATGATAGATATCAAAACACACAGTATTTACCTCTAATACGTGTTTGGTTGCTGGATCTGTGTGGCTGGTACTGATGTCATGCCTACAAATAAATACAAGTTTGAAGTATGCAGGATTTTTAAAATCACAGAATAGTATTTTACCGCAAAAGACGGTTATCGTAGAATCATAGAATAATAGAGCTAAAAAATCAATATGACTAAACAGATCATCTCAATACTTAAATATAGAGGCCAAGACCGTGGCATAATTTTTAACACTCATTCAATATCTTTTTGTCATCACAAAAATATTACTGCAAAGAATCTGTAAGCATATTCAAAATTTGTAGAGATATATATAGTTTCCCTATCAGTGTGAACTTTAATTAGAACAGTCCACCATTTTTAATGTAACATATTACCCTAAATTTCCCAAATAATAATCTTAACCCTTCTAACTCCTTGGGGATAACTAAATTTTGAGTACACATGCTCTCTTATTGGAATAATGCTGAGCATTCTCAGGATTAGCACTCAACATGTTAAGATTTTTAAATTGACCTCAAAAACAAAAAGAGAAAAAAGACTGCAATCATATTTCAAATCTGTAGTGCTTTTATTACACGTTTGTGTGTAAATTTTTATTAGAATACTTTCTAGACATACTTCACTGATTGGTATAATAAGACAGTAAGTGCATTTTAAATTTTGAACTCACCTAAAGAAAACATTGCTATCACCATACTCTTCCTTCTTGATCCATCCTGCTAGTGAGACCACTGCTAGAGCTCTGTCGGGATAATGGGTGGCCAGGTGCCACGCCCCATGACCCCCCATAGAGTGTCCGGCAAAGATGACCAGGTCAGTCATAGGCTTGTTGGGCATCCATGTAACCTCTGACATGAGCTGGTGAAATGAGGAAAGAAAAAAGAAAAGCCAGTTTACCATACAAAAGGAGTTGAAAAAGCAGGGAGCCATAATCAAAGAGAAATATTTGACGATGTTGCACTGCTATTAATCTGTTGACGAGCTTTGTTTCTCTTATAACAGACTATCATTCTATTTTGAACAAGGGCTACCATGTTCTAACACTGGATGGAAAGTTAAGGAACTCCAGCAGAATATTGTTGACTTCTCAAAATAATGAACACATTACAAACAATAACAAATGAACTAAATAGCCCACCTGATGCAAACTTTCAAGTGCTGTCATTGAAGTCAAGGTGCCAGGGCCTTCCCAGTTGTGAGCTCCATGCCTGCAAAATTAGAGGGGTAAAAGAAGTTCTTTAATCATGTCGCTAGTTCCACGGTTACACACTATTACTGCATCTGGAATAACAAGCTCCCATCACTATAAACTATGTCTGAAGTGCAGAGTTCATCATTGAAATGCATTGTCAAGATATCAAACCTGAATTCTTAGTGTAATAGTTAGTAAAGCCATTTATACATATTGTTCATGAGATCGAGAAAGTCTAGGGTTATGAAAAAGATGAAGCCATAGAAGTCTGTACGGTGATCTAGCTGTATTCTGAGAGGGAATACTCTCATTTTTGTTTTGAAAATTTTATCCTGAATTTACATCATTTACATGTTGGTTAAATGTCAATGTCAGCTCTTTTTTTCTTCATGCAAATAAAATTAACAAAGTTCCAATATAATGAGAGAGGAAATATCATGCCTGTTACACAGACAATGAAACAAAATCAAAATGTATTTCTCGCAAAAACATTATTAATGATTTAAGGCACAAGTTGAGATGTTGTGGTCTAGTGGATACATCGCCGGACAGTGGATCACATATTACTATACTTTGGCAAGACATTAATCTACATTTGCCACACTCGACCCAGGTGATGTAAATGGGTACCTGGCAGAAACTAATTCCTTTAAAAGCTAGAGCGCCATAATGGCAGCCATGCTAAAGAAGGGGTAATAATTGTGGAGTGCCAGGAGTGTCAAGTCCGACAGACGTGAGTGCTATACAAGAACCTACGATTATTATTATTAGTATAAATCACCTCCTGAGAGCCAGAAACAGTCTTCTGGCTCTTAAAGGTACTATGTCCCATTTGCAGGCCAAACAAATGAAAAGGTTAAATTCCAACGGCATTTGAAAGATAATACTAATTTAGAACTTCCCTAAAAAACGGGGGCTTGAAAATGTCTTTAAGTGGGAAAATAACGACTATTAGTTGTCGAATCGACTTAAGTGCTACCAAGACGGTAAGTAATAGTCTGATTTTCAGACCATTGTACCGAATGGTCGTACGTTTTGTGCTGCGCAAAGATTCAATCAGTTTAATTTTGACCATTACAAGAAGTGGGTTATTGATGTAGACAAATGCTCATGTACTCTTTACGTTATTACCAAAGAAGAAAAAAGCCAGTCAGTCACTCAATAGTGTCTGACAGTGAAGTCTAGCAAGTAAACGGGTTTCCTTGCATAATTTGAATATTAGGACACTGCTAACGTTTAAATTTCACAGATAGGACATACATGACATATCAATAATTCCTGCAAAGTTCTACGGAATTTGATGTTGGCTGCAAAAGGGACATAGTATCTTTAACAGATGAAAGATTCTATACACTGCACACACCTAGTTGGAGCAAGAACCCAAGCCTTCTCAAGACCAAAGAGCCAACTCTCGTCTTCCATCCTCTTGTAACCGTCGGCTTGATTCTGGGCTTCGACACCTGTGCCATGCAATGTCAGCAATACCTGAAAGAAAGTGAAGAGATGGTGGAAAATGAGAAGAAAAAGTGAAAACAAGAAGAGGACCATGATCAATAAAGTAGTAACAAAAGAACAGGAAGAGGAGGGAAGGCAGAGGGTTATGAAAAAATGGTGCTCAGACACTAACATGTTCTTCAAGTGCTCAAAGCTATATTGTCAAAGAAATAAGGTTATGGAGTAGGGTTAGGTATAGTGAGTGATCCAGGATAGAAATTATTAAATGCAGAGTAATTGTCAATGGAGCAGACGTTGTACAAAAAAAAAAAAAGGAGCAGTAGTAGTAGTAGTGTAAGTGGTACTAATTAATTGCAATACTGTAATTACTGTTATTATTAGTAGTAGTAATAGTAGTACAGTCAAACCTGCTTTAGTGACCACCTGTCTACAAAGACCACCTGTCTACAAGGACCACATTTTTTGTTTCCCTTGAAAATGGTTTCTCATTGAAACATGTACTAAAGGAACCTGTCTACAAAGACCACCTGTCTACAAAGACCACTTTTTGTGTTTCCCTTGGGCGGTCGCTATAGACAGGTTTGACTGTAGTAGTAGTAGTAGTAGCAGCAGGAGTAGCAGTAGTATTAGTAGTAGTAGTGGTGGTACAATAGTAATAGGAGTAGCTGCATCATCATGTTAGCGCTGAATTAGAATGATCTCTTAACCCTGACAGTGACATATTTGCAGTGAAAGTACTAATATTAACTTCATACATGTTTTTAACAACACATAAATCATTATTTTTAAAACCATCCTATACTTAACAAATCACATTCATTTCATCATACTCATAAATTCATTATCAATATTTCTACTTACAGGACACTGACCTAGAGGGCATTCTTCCAACGGCTCAATAGCAGCAGCTTGTTGAACCTGTGTACAATGAAATAAAATACATACAACAGACTGAATGTAATATTCTCACAGATGATCTCAACTCCACTACTATTTTGTGTTTGTTCAGAAGGAAAAAAAAAGAAGAATTACATTGACAGAACAAAAAAACAAAAAAAATCAAGTAACAGTATTATTTCATCACAGTTTGCGCATTGAAACCCTGTATGAATTAAATGATACATTTTTGAAGGGACCTTACAAGACATGGTAAAAAAATATGTTTTTCTTACTGTCTAAGGTAAAAGTGGTTATGTCACTTATAAATTTCCATCAAGATCTTTTTGGTTATAATTTCAATTTATCAAACTAGAATTTTAAAACCATTCCAATATATGGACTACACCAATATCCATTATAAAGATTTACACATGTTCATTGCAAAGAATAGGTAGAAAGGTTGATGCATACACTTACATGTTGTTGTAATATTGTAATCTAAAACTTGATGTACATCAAATACTCTATCTTTTTTAAAGAATTTAATTATCTACATATATGCGAAAATAATAAGACTATACAGCTGCACAGCGAAATCTTGATTCCACCTCTGCAAAGCAGTTCCATGACTATAAACTTGATGAAAATTGACTTGCATAAACTCACCGAGCCGTCGTGATCTAGAAATGAGAAGAGAAAAGATTCATGTCTCTTCCTACATCTGATTTTGACTGGTAGTATCTGGGCCTCTTTCACTGATGTAGCAGATACTTTCACCTTTAAGCTGGGTAACACAAAAAACAAGGGGGGAAAATGTTGGAATATGTGACAACATCTTCTCTCATGTTTAAGTTCACTCTACTGGAATGTAGCAATTAGAGATGGAGGGAAATGAGCAGAAATTACCCTGTTTGGTCAGTAATCATCTTCAATTTTTCCATCATATTCTTCAATCAGCTGAAGATAGTAAATGCTATGAGCTAATTAACTCTGTATTCAGCAAACAGTTTAGCCCATTTCCTTTAAAACATGTGTGTTATATCACACTGCTGCTATATTGGATTTTGTTAAACTTTCAGATGGGAACATTGCTAGGATTTCACAGGATGCACCTGCCCCTCTCTACAGTCCCTATGGCCCACCTGATGTCTTTGCAGGTGTCCTTAGTGACTTCAAGAACATCTTGGTTGTCGTTCAGAATAAGACGGAGGATGATTGGGATGGTCTGCCCTGGGGCTACGTTCATCAGACACCGCTCCCTGGCTAGCGAAACTGAGAGTTCTTCAGATGGTTCAGCTAAGCTGATTCTGTGCAAGTGAGCAGGGGAAAAAAAAACATTTGAAAAGAAAGCATTGTCTTTGTAACTCATGATTTATAATAGAAATAGATGACAAGACATTCAAATTAATGAAATCAATAAATTTTTCTAATACCTCAATGATTTTTTTTAAAAATCACTCAGCAGCCTTCCTCTTTGGGGGATTATCCATAGAGTGCTTGTATCTAAGGATGGTAATGCTTAAAATGTCATTTTACTATGAGATCAGCAAGGCATCTAATTTAAAAAGTAGCATAATAAGGACCCATATTTATGTTCGCAATTCACAATATGTACACACCCACCTCACATTCTTTAGCCATTTGTTTCCCTGGAGATTGGTGAGAGGAATGGCAAACACATCTCCCATTAAGGTGTCCTCAACAATATCTGGTACCATCATAGCAGGGTGTACCATAAACAGATCACCATCTATATATATACAAGCAAATGCATGTAAAATGACAGGATGAAAAACATAGAATGACAATTGTATCGACATTGAAATGACAAAGCTAATACTCAAGACGGTGATTGTTCTACCGATACTCGCATTTTATACCCCAAATAACTCCTTATGTTATTCCTGAAACAGGTACATGTAGATAGCACTGTGAAGGTTGTGTAAAATTCATATTTATGAGAAATTATGAATTAGAAACTTGATTCTTGACACAGTAGTTTATTCTTGATGAATGTTTGTTAAGCTGTGCCACACACTTTGCAAATCTAAATGTATTGATCGTGTAACTCACCAGCAGCTTTAATATTACAACTGAAGACCTACAGGTATGAAATCAAAAGAAAAATTGGTCATAGAAGAGGGAGGTAAAGCTTAAATATTGTTATGACTGAGTAGTAAGCCTGAGAAGAGCCGATATAAATGAATGCTTAGATAGTTCAAGTTCAAACTCAAATTTGTTGATGTAAAATCAAATTTCTTCAAGCAATTTACCCAAGTATTTCTAATCTACTGAAAAGTGAGTTATGCAACTTCCACAGTGCACAAAGAGGTCAAACTTATTCATCATGGACTGTCTCGTCATCTGTATAACTTGCTTGGAAAAATCATATTCAATACTGACTTGATAGAACGGTTCGCTCATCGACAGATCCAGGTAAGGGGCAAGGGAGACACAGCATCCCCCCACCCCCCCCCAAAAAAAAAAATCCTGGCTTCATCGCTGTTACATCAACCATGAACTGCTCAACAGATTTAGCATGCAAGTGAATACCCTGTTTTCCATTTTTATTTTACCACACATGTGGGAACTTTCAATATCATAAATTATTAAAAACAAGGTGGTATCTAACCTGTGAACCTTTAGCTCGGAGGCGAATGTTGATGGTATGAATACCAGGGTCTAGAGAGAGTGTAAACCTGCAAAATAACAAGGTCAACATGAGATAAGGTTGAATTTCACCCCCTCCCCTCCCTGCTCCCTGCCCCTTAGGTATGACAAAGGTGGTTGCAACTTCTTCATTTTGATTAATGACAATATCTCAGCATTAATTATACAGATCACTTGCAAATATCACAAAAATATCCAGTTCAACATTAATTCAAACTTTAAAAATAATATCCCTTTGTATGAGGAGTCTTGGTTCTCTTGTTGCCCACAGCATTGGACTAATTTCGTATCTTCACATAAAGAAGATAGCATCTGATGGAGTAACTCCCTAAAACAAAATTAAATTATTATAATCATATTTTTTAACTCACCAAAATTCATCCCTTCTATACACATCAGCTGCAACAAATATTCCATCTACAAAGAATGTATGCACACCTGCAAACAAAAAAGAAACTAAAAAACATTTGTATCCTACTTTAATAATTAACACTTTTAAAATGTTGTCATAAATACATTAAATCTTTAACCTTGAAAATGGTTATGATTGAGAACATAAGTATCACGATTCTAATCCATTTCCTGAGAAAGCATTTGACAATTACTCGAGATGATAGAAACCCTTTAGGTGTTTCTTTAAAACAAAAACAAAAAATAATACTAATAATAGTCTGGATTTATATAGCGCTTAATTAAAATACCATCTCTAAGCACTTTACAGATATTATTACCCCAGTCATCACATTCATTCATGCACAAATGACAATGTGCACCATCTCCACTCCCTGGGGAATATTCCTAACATATAGTCACCTCGAGGGCATATGGCAGTTACTAGCACAAAGGCTTTCGTCATCCTACAAGGTCCACATTTCTCTCCTTGGTATAGAGTGGCAAATGCAGATTAAAGCCTTGCCAAAGGAAATAAGTGTAGTGTCGGGGATCAAACCTACAACCTTTGCATTTCAAGTCCAGTGCTTAAACCACTCGACTATGACACCTCTACATGAGAACAAAAATTTGACAAATTTAACCAAGGGTAATACTGGAAGACATTTGAAGGGACATACTTTAGCTTAAAACAGACATGCCCATCAACAGGAAAATTATGAAATAACTTAATTATTGTTTTCCTGTATTAATCTTTCTCAGAATCTGTTTTCATTATAGATGTGATGCATTGTTCAGGGGTGGGGGGATTCATAGAGTGCTTGTAATCAAAATTTGATCAACACGTACCTAAACACTGAATGGACACATCCCCTTTAGAATTGACAGCAAACTCTCCAACCACCCAGCCCTACATGAGAATGAGTAAAACAAAAACAACAAAAAAGAAAACTGAAGGGAATAGTTCTAAAAATGGACACTCTACATACAGGTAGCCTTTCAACACAGATTATATGACATATCTTTCTCCCTCAAGGGAATCACTTTAAGGGACAAGTATAGCCAAGTAGCCTTTACAGAATGGTGGCCTTTCTAGACAGGTTATAAATCACATATTTTCCTCAAGAGAGACAATATAGATGACCACTATAACCTACTGGTCTTGTCTTTACAGAGAGGTGGCCATTCTAGACAGGTTCTAAAACACATAATAATAATAATATTCCGCTTTTATATAGCGCTTAATACATCAACGATGTGTCTAAGCGCTTTACTGATATAGTATTACCTCGGTCATCCGATTCAGGCTTACCAGCACACAATGTAAGCACATTCTTCACTCCCTGGGGAGCATTACGCCATTTTACAAGCGCACACTTGCTCATCCAACCACATTAACTTTCGCATCCTACCGGGTACCCATTTACACCTGGGTGGAGAGTGGCTAATGTAGATTAACGTCTTGCCAAAGGACATTAGTGCTGCGGCGGGACTCCAACCCCGTACCTTGTGATCTGCAGTCAGGTGACCTATCCACGAGACCACAACACCTCTACATACAATCAAACCTGTCTCTTAAGGCCACCCATGGGAAACCCAATGAGTGGCCACTACTGACAGGTGGCCTTTCTAGACAGGTTCATCAACACACATTTCCTTATAGAGGGAAGGCAATATGGGTGACCATTATAGACAGGTGACCTTTACAAGGAGGTGGCCAATATGACAGTTTTTACTGTTCAATCACTGGTCTCTGTTTGAGTCAAGTCCACCTCACTTCTTTGTTTACAAACACTGACTCACATTGACAGAGCATCATCACACAGATTCTTGTCATTAGTATGTGCATAGATTTTCAGGCTGGTTTAACATTCCTCGCAACTAAAAATACATCTGGAAGGGTTATTGTTATCAGAATGCTAAAGGTCTGATGTAAAAATGTCTTATAGTGGGCAAAAAAAGGAGGATTCATTGTCAGCAGAATGCTAGTCTTAGTTTCATTAATGCCAACTGAAATAACAGGTGTTTTGCAACCAGGTGTATGGCAACCAGTGGCATTTTTCAGTACAGTCACAACAGTGAAGCATTTGCATGTAACACTGTAAGCTTTGCACACCTGAATCTTTGACTTTGGAAAAGCAAGGTTCACATCTTCAGCCTGACAGTACATGTATCAGCTTTTTTTTAAAGGCTTCATAAGTCTGCATGCAGCGGTTGGTCTACCCGTCACCAGTGCCTGCCTTTACGGACATGCTCACTGCTTCTTCCCTTCAAAGACTTGTGCCTTCAGCCCTACTGTAAGTGAATGGCTTTCGTTCGTTGTAATATAACATTGCTCAGACTGATATAAGGGGAATGATTGTGTGAGCATTTGACAATTTTGAGGACTAGAATGAAGAACAAGTTCATAAAACTTCATGCAACTGGCAGAAGGATGTAAGCCCATTGCGCCGTCCTGCTAAACACAGACGTGCACTAATGCACTAGGCAAAAGGTTGTTAGTATTAAAATGCTTGTAGTAACTCGAAAAATATGTGCTTATTTGATGTGAAACTACTCAAATTAAGTAGTTACCATCCATTTTCTCATTCTTTTTAGTCGATAAAGAGAGAAATAAGTTGAAATCTTAGAAGCTAGTTAGGTAGCTTTTTAAACAAAATGTGGTGTCATGTAAAGACGCGTCCAGAATGCAGATTGCATATTAATAGTTAGTGATGTTTGTTAATTAAAATGTCTTTTTTGACATAACTGAATGAAATTTTAGCTAACATTAAGCCTCATCAAGATGGTATGATATATATTTATGAGCTTTATATCCCAACGATGTGGTTCTATTAAAGTGATCCGGTAACTTTGTCTCAGATTCTGAAACAAAATCCTGGATTTAGCTCATGCTGCAATGATAATTATAAACCTTTAGGTCAGTCAGAAATCCCATGACTTTTACAAGCCGATCGCCTGTCTGATTATCAAGATATTTATGATTGGAAATCGAAACCAAATTTTGCGTTTTCCTATTAAACGGTTTTGATAACACTACCATCTATTTGGGAAAACGAGTATGGTAAAATCGGTCACTCAAAGATTTTTACTTTTTTGAGGCACTTCTTCAATAATTTAATAATGATCATTTTCAAGCGCAATTTTTTTAGGGCTTCAATATTACACCATATCACAGACACTGATAACACGTAGGGCGATGCATCTCAGATTTAACATTGTTAAACGATGCCTTTATTATGATATTACGATTTTCAACAATTACGCAGTTTGCGTTCTGGATGTGTCTTTTCATGCCACTACATTTTGCAAATCTCTCTCATCCGAAACTTGCTCTTTGGCACATGCACATTTTAAGAACCTTCTGGCAGCGGCGCAACGAAATATGTCCTCAAAAGGAATCCAATTTTCTATTGCTTTCTATTTTCCACATAAAAGACAGGGGAGCACCATTGTTATTGTTGAGGTGGAACCTGTACATAAGCTGTACTCACCTGCCATTCGGTAATGGCTAATGATCCAAGGGATGATATCAATTCATTCCAGTTGACATCAGGGGCTATTTGAACCCTCTCTCCAGCTTTCTATGGGATAGATAGGGAGTGGAGAAAATGGAGATTCATATTTCACTCTTAAAGCCTATCTGCACTAGTTTGGCCAGGAGGGATTACACCTCCCTGCATGGTCTTGCACCGACAGGTGGTTATCTCATCAAATCATTAAATCAATCGGTCACCGCTTAGGCATTGTTTGCTACATAGAGGGCGCAAGTAGCTATAAGTAGTGCAGTGGGGCTTTAAGGGATATTCACTCATAAACAATAATGATAATACATGTAGCAGTAACAATAAAATTGGTTTATGTAGAAAATGTATTGGATCAAGAAATTGGTGCTGGGGCTCTTTAACATAAATCAATGGGCACATTACAATATGCATTTAAATCTATATCGATTGACTTTATTCTTTTCATTATAGTTAACATGTGACAAGCCCTTTAGTCTACAAACAGAACATGTAACATAAATCCATCTGTAGGATGCTTTTCAAACTAGAGTGTTCATATTATTGTTTCCTAGTTTGTGAATTGCTGAGGGAGATAACAATAGACAAAAAATTACAACAGCATCTGTACTTTTCTGCTATGCCTTTGCAATAGTCATTGTCAATAACAAACAGCCTGTATTCAATTTCCATATTGGCATATTGAAATGTAGATATATACAATATGTTTCACAGTGAAGTGTTCTTTACCGATTTTTAAGGACAGTGTATGACATACAGAAAACTGTTTATATGTTCACATTAATGTTCAACATAATGTGCACATACAGGTATGATGTAGGAGTAATTACTACCAGTACTACTAATAATATCCATTTATGAAATGCAGATACTATGACTGTGCAAATATATTCTACTGTGTTGCAAGAGCTTCTGATGTGCTTAAGAACCATAACATAAACTTAAATGAAAAGATGTAGTAGTAATAGTAGTGGTTATTTTACCTGACTGCTAAGAAAGCATAAATGCTTGTTAGTAAGCAACCAGAGGACCGACGGCTTAAGGTCCTCTCCGAGGGACCTGGTAATGAGGATTAATGCCTTACCAAAGGGCACTAGCGCATCGACTTGGTTTCGAACCGGGTCGCCGGATTACGAGACCACTGCTCTACCAAACACGCAGCAAAGCTTTCAGGGATTTAAAGTACCTAACAATGGCGATTTCCTAATTTCTAATGGTAATTAAGTTATTCCAGTTTTGGGCCCGCCTGCGAAAGCAAATGCTCAATCTCGTAATGTTATTTTTGTTTTATGTGATGGCAATACATAATTGCAATAATAGAGTATCTTGGGAGCCGCGCAGGTTGTGAGTATGTTTGCGAGACTTGAGTTTTAACAGTTACTCAATATTACTAGGGGCTTAAAGAGTTAGCACTGTATATATACTACAGCAAAACCGTAAGTGTAACTAAGCCTATTTGTTTAATTAAAATTAAATATCTGTAAGTTCAAAACTACATGTAGAGAAATTACCTAAGAGATTAACTTACTGTCTGAGTATACATCTGCCATTTCACCACCCCACCAGCCACAAGTTCAGAGTAAAACGCAGCCTTTTTCTCATGTCTGCGCCTCGACACATTCACAATACCTCCCCAGAATTCGATGGGGTCCCCATCCACTTCAGACTTCCCAATCATGAAAGGACCTGACATACAAATATAAGAAGGCTAATTTATTTGTGTTGACATTTATTTAATATGACATGACATTGATAAAATGAGAAATGAATACTGCCAAATGAAGGTCACATAGACATAATGATGATGATGATAAAAATGACAATGGTAATAATAACAATGATAAAAATAACAAAAACAACAGTAATAATGAAAACTAGAAATTATATACTTCTTATCACGAGCAAACTTTAATGACAAGAGGCTTTTACATATATTGTTGGGAATAACCAATTTTACGACAAGAAATTGGAAACTTTTTCAATTATGTAAATGAGGTACATCCTACTTACATTGTAAATTCCACCCTAACAACTTACCAATAAAATACCATTGGTTTACAAATTGGCTAACTTTCCCTGAAAGCTTTGCTGCTTGTTTGAAACACGTTGTGGCCTTAGCTTTCTCTCCTTTCTCTGAATAAAGACTGCCAAGATATGACCTGTAAAGAAATGCGATACGAGAGGCGAAAAGGATGTTACATAACGAAAACAATTATTTACACATAATGATTAATATTGGAGAAAAAATGTAGTTTGGGGACAGATGCACTGGCATGGTGTTAGGATCACATACATTGATTGAATTGAGATTATACATGTACTGTATGTGTTGGGATCACGATCTGGATCATAATTAAGATCATAATGTTGGGACCACCTTCTTCTTTCATATGAGGCAGCAGAATATAACAAATAAAACTATTATGAATATCTCTGGAGGTTATGCAGGGCTGAATATTAATGGGGCCAATGAAACAATACATCTTGAATGATCACAGAATTTGATCAATCATTCCTTCATGGTGTATTATCAGATGATAATTTTTTCTATCGGCCAACATCCTTGAAACGACTCCTCTAAAGAGTTAGAGTTAGTATTCAGTCCTGTTGTTTCAACTCGTTTGGCTACATTACAACTTGATAATTCTTACGAGCCCTTGAAAAATAAAGAGCATATGTTGTATAACAGGATGAAAATCATGGATAATGCTACCTTGGAATGCAATATCAAGATAATGATATAATGAATATGCATCATATAGCGAGAAATGGATATACATATGTAATATAAAGAAAAAAGTCAAAATTCTATAAGTATTAAAGAAATATTGCATGCACTGGAGTTCAATTTACCAAAACATATTCAAACCATCAAATTCAGTGTCATAAGGAGTGCATTCTTATTGATAATTACAAAGAATAATATCTTTTGTCATATTTTATCTTTTTATTTATTTATTTATTTTTTTAAATATCATACTCACCAATTCCATCCATTTGAGCTAGTAGTTGCCAAAGATTTTAGGAGGCATCCAATAGCCTGATCTACCTACGGCAAAGAGAAACAATATCTCAAATAATTTGAGTGTTATTTATTTTCTGATACATACAATTTCACATATCTCATTTGATCAAACAGATAAATTGCTGCATGAGAACTATAATCATACGTGCTTCAAAAGTGTACTACATTGTATGAAGTTGGAAAGAATTCAGAATCGAAGCAAAGTGAGAATACAAATCCAAATCTAAGATCTATGAATTATGAAATATTCATCTATATAGACCAAGATAAACACCTATTCATGAATCACTCTGATGCAGTATAGAACATACCAATTATATATGTACAAGGTTTTCCACAGGAATACTGCATAGTCTCATACTTGTAAACCAGATAGGTGTGCACTTGTTAAAAGCTTGTAACAGTTTCAAAGGTGCAAGATTGCTAGGTTCCACTTTACAAAAACATTCTGAAAATTCCACTTGTTCAAAGAGACAGAAATCCAATTAAAGATATTATTGGATCATCTGACAATGTAAAAGGCTTTTTTCCCCCCTAATGTCCTTTGGCAAGACGTTAATCTACATGTACCTTTGCCACTCTCCATCTAGGTGAAGTAAATGAGTACCCAGTAAGAAGGAATTCCTTGAATTATTTAGCGCCTTATCATGGCGGCTCAGCGAAAGCCAGGGTAATGATACTTTGTACTAGGCCCGCTTTGTATCAAGCACAGTAGCGTATATTTGTACAGTAGCTACATGATATAAATAGACATATTATTATTGTTAGGGTATGTTAATCTGTCCAACTATTCTGGAGTGGTTGCCTCAGCTTGGACTGGTGAAAAAATTGACACAGCCCCACAAACAGATGTTTCCTTTATATACTTCATATCAATTCTGCAGATAATATTAAGAAGCGGGTACCTTGTCTGAATGGTGCAACCGTTGAATGTTGGGGAAGTATGTTGACTTGCAGGTCGTTTCATCGTACTTCTGACCCTCTTTCTCAAGGAGCTGTGCAGCTGCTTTCTGAAGATGAAAACCAGTGGGCAGTTCCCTTGATGATAATGATATGATACTACTAGTACTACTACTACTACTACTACTACTACTACTACTACTACTACTACTACTACTACTACTACTACTACTACTACTACTACTACTACTACTACTACTACTACTACTACTACTACTACTACTACTACTACTACTACTACTACTACTACTACTACTACTACTACTAATAATAATAATAATAATCTAATGATAATGACAATATATTAATAATAGTAACAATTATTTTCATAATAATATTAATAACATTCCTACTACTACTAATAATAATAATTGATGGTGGCGTGTATAATAATGCTGTCAAGCCATCCTCAAGTACGTTGAAGTAGATTTACTATGAGTATTAAGCTTAACTTCCCTAAGCTAAGCAAAGTCACCGTTCGTTCCTACACAAGATAAGCACCCGGCCTGGCCGCGAAATATTTTTTCCCAAACAGGTTTGCCAATACTAATATTTCCGGTCATCTGATTGGCTGATATGTTACATCATTGCTAATGACGTAACCGTTAGGGTGAGTGATAGGGTTATAGAAATCATGCAGAATCACTTTTCATCAACCCATCGTTGGCTCAATCGGTAAGGTCAGCCAGCGTAATACAATCTTGGAGTTGTGGGTTCGAATCCCACTAATTTTCTATCCTAATTTTGCCTTTATAAATAGTCGAGGCAAAGCAACCAAAACAAAAATCAAAGTCTAATTGTTTGTTACCTCTTTCCAAGCTGCTAATGACGTAGAACATATCAGCCAATCAGCTCCAATGAAAGGATAAAGATTGGACATTTTCAAGCAAGATCTCTTCTGTGAGGTGTAGTCCCACGTACTGCAACTTGTGAATAAACTCACTTCTGCTTGGAGGATGCACTGAGGAATTAACAGTCGTCGTATTACTGTCAACTCCATAAACATTAGACCAGGTTTTTATATAGTATTTCATGAGTTGAATCTTGGAGTTTTCTTTCTTAGTGAAAGCTTAGAAGAAACCCAGCATTTTGCTGAATTGATGCTTGTGTGATGTGATGACATACTGTACTTATACTCATAGACATGTTTTTTTTGTAACAATTATTTAATCAAAGCATTTACATCATGCCGAAAAAGCCAAAGTATCCATGTGGCTTATGCCACAAGGCAGTGACTTGGAAGACCAAAGGAGTCCAATGTGAAGGCCCTTGTGAATTATGGTTCCATTCAGAGTGTATAGGTCTTAACTCTACTGAATACAACACTCTGGGAAACAGCTCAGTGATTTGGATATGTAACCACTGTGGCGTTCAGAACATTGGCAGATCAAACCTGTCAGGACTGGGTGACACCCTTAGTGATCTCAGTGAAGCAAACACCTATAGCTCCCTGAATCACTCGTCTTACATCTCATCCTCTGATGAAAGCCTTGACTTGCCACTCCACGCCTCGTCTCCAACTAGCCAAAGAAAGGCGCCGCTTCGAAAGTTGGCGCAGCCAAAGGGACGCCAGCTACAGATATTGAATGTCAACTGTCAAAGTCTGAGGGCTAAGAAACTGTCATTCCAAGTCTCAGTAAAGAAACATGATCCCGACATCATCTTAGGTACAGAGTCCTGGCTATCAAAGGACATACTAGACAACAAAATCTTTCCTACGGATTTGTATGACATCCATCGCAGAGATAGGCCGAGTGATGCCCATGGAGGAGTGTTTATTGCAACAAAGAAAGACTTGATTGCTAGTAGGGTAGAAGAGTTGGAGACAAACTGCGAGATCCTTTGGTGCAAGATTGAGATGACAGCATCTTACTACAAGCCACATGAAGGAGACGAATCCAGCTTACTTGAGCTCCAACAATCACTTTCAAGACTGAACATGAATCACCTCATTGTCATCGGGGGAGACTTCAACCTCCCAGGATGGGACTGGATTAACCGAAGGGTGACAGAATGTGGCCACCCTGCCTTACATCACAAGTTTGGAGAAATGTTGGATGACAATGGTCTAGTCCAACTAGGAGAGGAACCTACAAGACGACAGAACATTCTCGACTTGTACCTCACCAACAATCCTACTCTTGCATACAGTGTGTCCGTGGTTCCTGGCATTTCAGATCATGACTGTCCTCTCCTAATCCTGGACATGAAACCATCTAGTAGACGACAGATACCAAGAAAAGTTCCTGTCTACAGCAAAGCAGACTGGGACGCATTCCAGGTCAGCATGGCAAGAGTTGCAGATGAGATAGCATCAAAGTATGATGAGGCCTCCACTAGTGAACTGTGGGACATATTTCAGACTGGAATCAAGCATGGTATTGAGGCACACATTCCCCAGACATTGTTAAAGCCCAAAACCAACTTACCATGGGTTACTGCAAGAATCAGGAAGCTCATCAAGAAAAGGAGCAGGGTTATCAAGAGATCTAAACAAGTCTTGAAGACCACAGGACTTATCCCCTATGAACTTGAAGAGCACAACAGATGTCTGAAGAGGAAAATACAGTCAGAGATGAGGAAAGAATACTGGAAATATCTAGAGTCGATCTTTGAAGGAGACGAGGATGACAACCAGTATGGGGCCATGAAGAGATTCTGGAGCTTCATTAAACATAACCGGAGTGACAATGGAGGAATCTCACATCTCAACTCTGATGGAAGGAAGTTAACTGACCCCACTGAGAAAGCTAATGCCCTCAACCACCAATTCCAATCGGTGTTCACGAAAGAGACTCCAGCCCCACCTGATCTGCTACCTCCCAATTCGCCTTATGAAACCATGCCAGATATCATCATCACAACGGCAGGTATCAAGAAATTGCTAGACAATCTCAAACCAAGGAAAGCCCCTGGTCCTGATGGGATCACCCCACGAGTACTCAAGGAACTGTCAGCTGTCATAGCACCTTCCTTATGTGACATCTTCAGGAAGTCTTACAGCACTGGAGAGATACCAGAAGATTGGAGAAATGCCAACGTAGTACCAGTCTATAAGAAGGGAGACAAAGCAGAACCAAGCAACTACAGACCCATCTCACTAACTTGTATCTCATGTAAACTGATGGAGCATATCTTAGCGAGCAACATCATGACGCATGGAAACCTCCAAGATATCCTGTACCCACTGCAGCATGGTTTCAGGCAACACAGGTCATGTGAGCTACAACTGTTAGGACTGGTGAGCGACCTGATGAATAACCTGCAAGATGGCAAACAGACAGACATCCTAGTGCTGGACTTTAGCAAGGCATTCGACAAGGTTGGCCACCAGCGTCTCATCCAGAAACTAGACTACTATGGAGTGAGAGGACACAACAACCATTGGATCGCCAGCTTTCTGCAAAACAGAAAGCAGCAGGTGCTCCTTGATGGATGTAAATCATCTCAAGTCAACGTGGAATCTGGGGTGCCTCAGGGTTCTGTCCTCGGCCCATGCCTCTTCCTGTACTTCATAAATGACTTGCCTGACCAACTCAAGTCAAGAGTTCGTCTGTTTGCTGACGATGCCATCATCTACCTCACCGTACAGTCAGATGCTGATGCTGACCAACTGCAACAAGATCTCAACATACTCAATGACTGGACCAAGAAGTGGATGATGGAACTGAACACCAAAAAGTGAGAGGTCATCTCAGTCACCAGGAAGCGAAACAGGATTGTACACCAGTACAAACTTAACAACTCCATCCTTACTCCTGTAGAAGCCACAAAATACCTTGGTGTCACTATAACATCAGACCTGACATGGAACAAACACATCGACAGTGTCTGCCAAAAGGCTAACAACACCCTGGCCTTTCTACGAAGAAACCTGCAGGTGAGCTCTTCCAAGTTGAAAGCGACAGCATACAGAACACTAGTCAGACCCCTGGTGGAATATGCCTCTTCCGTATGGGATCCATCAACGGCCAAATACAACAACAAGCTAGAAATGATCCAGCGAAGGGCAGCCCGATACACATTGAATCAATACCGCAACACATCCAGCATATCTTCAATGTTGCAGGAGCTTGGATGGACATCACTCCAACAGCGACGAGAACACCTTCGCCTTGTGATGTTCTACAAGATCCACAACCAGCTAGTCCCATTCAACTCAGAGGCACACATCACCAAATCCATCAGACCAACAAGAGCTGTTCACTCACAAGGATATCTCCAACCTCAATCAAGGACTCAGCAACACCAGAACTCCTTCTTCCCCAGAACAGTGAGGACATGGAACACCCTCCCAGCCAATGTCGTGACAGCCACATCTGTCGAAGCCTTTCGTCTCCAATTGACGAGAGGCTGCAGCAGCTAGATCCAATGTAGACCGAAAGCTTCAGTCTCTGATATCGACGGTTGTTCCGCTGAGATTGCATCTGGCTCCTCTGACCGCCTCTATACATAGACTGAAGTACGGCATATGGGATAGTGTGCGGAACGAATGGTTCGGTTCGGCCGGACCGCGATGAATGAGTTATGCAACGAGTTTTTCACTCTTTACGTCTTCATATATCCACTTTGGCTGCAATATTACACTGAATCTAAATAGCCATAATAAATAACCCGGAAATATATACTTTGACTTACGATAGCTTGCTCATTTAGATCCTATATTAATGATTAATCCGAGAAAGTCTTGTAGTCAACAAGATTTGTTGTCAGCCATCTTGGTTTAAGTTGATGAATATTCATTTTTTCTTTTCGAACGTCCAATAGCTACGTATGAGTCAGCCCGGCTTGAGCCGGTGATGTTTGAATATTCATAAGCCCAATATCAAACACGTGCTCTGATTGGCCATTGGGCTTGTTTTGGTCGGTTGACCCGAAATATATCGGGCGGGTCATGTCATAGATTACCAGTTCGAATGCATGAACGTACCGTTTCCTTGGTTCTGAGATAAAAATGGATAACTCATATACGTAAGTCCGTAAATTTCGCATTTTGAAATAGGTAATAAAACTTTGAGAACTGTACATAGGAGAACAAAAATACATACTATTTTTGTATCTGATTTATAAATCAGAAAATTAGATCTAAATAAACAAAATCGTGGGAGAAAGTTTCGGGGTAAAAAGTGTGTCACAATCGGCTCAATCTCTCCCCGTGATGCGAGCCGTATGGGGTACCGTCTGTGTATGGGGAATGTCAACAAATGTCAGTTTTAATTATTAAAGAATGACCCATACCAGACGGTTATTTCTGTCTAGATCCAATGCTGCTTTTACTTGCACCTTGTTATTTATTGGCACATGCACCCCATCCTTGTGACACACACTACACCAAAGTTCTGCAAGAATCTTCAAGACTGAAGGAAGCAGATTACACCAAAGAAGAAGAAGAAGAAGAAGAAGAAGAACGGAAATATAAGAAATTGCAAACCTGTTTGGGAATAAAAATTTCGCGGCCCGGGCGCATTGTCGGGTCTTCCCGTATCTGTAGCCCGACACCGTCGGCCTACGACTTGACGAGTTTCGTTAAAAGCACCGGCGAACTAACCACATATACTGAAATACGACCTTATTATTAGAGACCTTAAAAATACAGTTATAAATAAAGGCTTAGGAATTTACCTGAATTTCCTTTTTCTTTGCTGCTGTAGCTACATCAAAAGCAACAAACATTATGAAAAAAATCACGTACTTGATCGTCATTTCAACTGATACTGATAGTGATAGAAAAGTTCGACCCTGGACGATTTTGCGTTTACGTGTACGTGTATGCATCATGAATATATATGCATAACAGCTGTTCGTAGATACAGGTACAGCCACAGGTGTATTTATAATTACACTTGTCTATCCGCAAATGCAGACTAGATCAAAATACATTTTTACAATCATAGTTATGCCTCTAAATATCCTAAGGGAAGCCAATTAGGGTATTATGTTCTTTTAAACATTTTAATATATAGGACTCAATTCAGGGGTATATATTTGTATAGAAATAAAAGACAGAAAAAACCGTTTTCCACACAGCGCATGAATTTAAAACTAGTATGCTAGAACTTGTCTGTAAGAAGCAACACCCCCCCCCATCAGATTTTTCATTTTGCAGTGTAATTTTGCATTCTCAGCTCCCTAATTTTAGAACTTACATGTAGGCTATTCACTAAACTTGCATATGTAATTACAATCAAAATGATTAAATATTATTATTGTTATAATTATTATAATTATTATTACTGTATTACTATTATTAGTAGTAGTATTAGTATTATTGTTATTATTGTTATTATTACTATTATTATTATCATTACTACTATTATTATTATTATCATTACTGTTATTATTACTATTAATATTAATAATAGTATTATTATTATCATCATCATCATCATCATTGCCATAATATAAGTATTATTATTTTGCTATTTTGCACATTTCGGGGGAGGGGGCTGGGGACACCATCAACATTTCCCAGGGAGGGGCGTCTCTGAGTCCCCATTGAGTCGCCGACCCTTGCACTCTGAAGTATAGAAAGGAAAAGGGGACATTTATCAGAAGGAAATGGCAATTACTATAAAGCATGTGTCAAAGTTAAATGTGCACTGACAAGTGAAAAGGGCACATCTCATACATAATTATATAAAGGGGGCGCTCATCAGATATGAGAACCCATAAAGTTGGAAATTTCTTACCTCTTTTCATGAAGTGATTGTGAGAATAATGGTTTATTCTTGATACATAAAGTTTATATCTTCACAAAACGTTATTGAACAATCTCTTTGACTCTTTAGATTGATTAATAAAGTTATGAGAAGATGTTTACGGTATCTAACGAAAATAATCTATATTGTCACAATCATGTCATGAAAAGAGGTAAGAAAAAAACTATTCCAACTGTATGGGCAACAGTGTATTTGAAAGGAAAGGGGGCACGTGGCAAAGAAAAGAGGAAAGAGAAACATCTGGCACCTGAAAAGAGGGACTCGATGGAGGTTAAAGAGTGCACTTATAAGAAGGTAAAAGGGGCATTAATTTACAAAGGAAAAGGGGCACTTGTCAAAATAAAAGGGCCACCTACTATATTTTAATAGGGCTACCTATTAGAACTGAAAATGGGCTATTATTAGAAGGGGAAGGGGCACTTATTAGAAAGAGAAAGAACACTTATCTGAAGTAAAAAGGGGCTCTCTTAGGGTACATGAAACGATGGGGGCACTGCGCCCTCCCCCCGGAGCGCCTCCTCTAATTTAATACAATAAAAGGTTGAATATATATTTTTTTATATCCTGTTTTATCTGTCATACGATAACAACTCTAAAATAAGGCAATACTAAAACTGCTGGAAGAAAATGTATTTTTTTGTAAATGCTCTTCTTCTTTCTCTCTATTATCGGGCAGGTTTTCTTTATGGCCGCTAAGAGAGGTTTGACCATTATATCTCTCATTCACTGGCAAACGAACATAATTAATCATGTTGACAATTTCAGAATATACATAATGTAATAATAGGCCCAATGACTTTAATTAATGTCGAAAGTTCGTCAGAAATCGTACATAAACTATGAAAACTATAAGTCTTTGGTGCTTCCAGTTCAAAGAGGACCATATTCGTGTGATCACGAGAGTGTAACATACATTTAACACAACCTTGCAAGCCATAATATGTTGGCATTAATGGACTTTGGATTTAAAGACGCTTTTATTGTTTGCAGATAAATTCTAGATTTCGTGGGTCTACAAAAGGACATTAACATTATTTTTAATATGTTTAGCACTAAAATCAATGAAATTTGATGATTAATGATCTTAATAGATTTATTTATTTCATTACTCCATTAAATTTACAACATATTTAACAAATATATACATACAAAGTTGAATAGAGAAATACATAGAAATTTAGGACATTATGTGCAACATAAAAATGGCATCAATGTACCAATAATGTTGTTATATAAAGTTGCATTAATAAGATACATGAATCAAACAATGAAATATAAAAAATTCAAAATCAAACCAAATAAAGAGTAAGAACAAAAATGGGGAAAAGAAGTGGTATTTCTTTTAAAATTGAAAATTTTTTTTCGAAGAAAAAAGAGAATTTGAGATTTTACAGAATGGTCAAAATGTTATTTTCTTCCTTCAATCTGCTTTAAAAAAGTATTTGAAGAGATCACTTATGTTGACAGAGCAGGCAAACAACTCCACATGGTTGGGCAGGTCAATCTTTAATAATGAACGTGTAATGAAATATTTATTTCCTAAGATTTACAGTGGTGTGGTTTATTTTGTTGTGTCGTGTGAATGCACATTTGTATTTTTAACCAACTTAAAAAATAAAAATAAAAAATAAAAAGGATTCCAGAATGAATTTGCTTTTGGAGGCTGTTGCAATAACGGCATTACACAGCAATATGAACACTCTGCATGCGGTAAGATTTGACAAGACCAACTTTATTGCAAATAACCCTTTGCACTGTCCGTACCGCTACAAAATAAACTGTTATGATTCATGTTTTTCCCTTCCACTCGAAGTACAGTTATTCACGAGACGAAGTGCCCCCTTCTTTTCGAATTCAAGGAGGGTTTTATATTCTCGAGGCATGTTGTGATGAACTTCGAATTCTTTTAACTCCGGTTCGAAGTAGTGATGAAGTATGGTTCTATTGTAATCATCCGTGTAGAACGGGTAGAATCCAAATAGCGTTATTTCATCACACAACTGAGTAGCGGCAGTGTACATAGCGAGGCCTGTAGTCGGAGCCTTGATTTTCCACAACCTGTAATTGTAAAACCGTGATAATAACAGAATGAAAAGAAAATTATGATGATGATGATGATGATGATGATGATGATAATGATAATATTCCATCTTGAACATTTCATTACACACAAGAATATGGTATACACGTCTGTATATGCGGTTCCAACTGATGGCTTTGGATTTCCCCGCGACTTTTAATAGTCCCGGCAACTACTTTAACATTTTTAAGCGCGTTCAAGGAATACAAAATCTACTTGGCACCTGTTTACTACACCTAAGTCGAGAGTGACAAATGTAGATTAATGTCTTAGCAAAGGATATAAGTACCGTTAGGCGCTTACGCAGCGGGGGTTTTGGGGTTAAACCCCCCCCCTCAAATTTTGTTATGTGTGTGTTTCGAGCAAACCCCCCTCAGTTTTTGCAAGTGAAAAAAAAAAAGATTTTTTTTTTTTTTCGTGCTAAAGGATGAAGAAAAAAAACTGACCTTACCCCCCACTGAACAAAATATCGGTCGGTATAATTTTCCAATTACCGGGACAAAAAAAAATGTGCTCTTACCCCCGCTTATTCAGCGGCCGGCTAAGTCGTTGCGAAATTTCTCCTCAAAAACTGGACCCCCAAAAAAAAAAGTGCTCTTACCCCCGCGGCCGGCTAAGTCGTTGCGAAATTTTTCCGGCTGAGTCGTTGCGAAATTTTCGGCGCGATTTTCAAATTTTAAACCCCCGCGGCCGGCTAAGTCGTTGCGAAATTTTTCCGGTTGAGTCGTTGCGAAATTTTCGGCGCGATTTTCAAATTTTAAACCCCCGTTGAAAAAATCCTGCGTACGCTACTGAGTACCGTGCATGGGCTTGAACACACGACCTTCGGATTTAAACAACTCAACAACGACATCTCTTGATGAGAAGCTAATTGACACAGATCTTGATGAAACAAGATCCTCTTCAGATTTTTGTATTTCTCTTTCATTTGGGCTGTATAATTATGCTTTCCCCCTTGGAATTTAGGTAGATATCATGTTTGTTCTGGCGAAAATGGAATTGTTAAGGGAATGGGAAAGAATTAGCATAATGACTAGAGAATTGTGTGTCCTTGTTTCATACTTTCTTTTAATCAATGCAGACAGTGCGGTGATTTCGGGTCGTCCTCAATACTAGTTTAAATTATCTCTGCGGCATTACTCTCTCTTTTTATTCATATCATTCTAATAATATCATTTTCATATTATTTTCATCATTATTACTTTTTTGAAGGGCGGATGGGGTCCACTGGGCTGTATGCAAACTTGAACCTCAGGCCAAATCCCTTTCTTAGAAGGGACAGGACCTTCTGTAGACCTGGAAGACGTTTCTTGAAGAACCACAGCACGTCATCGTTGAGCAGTCTGAATCTCTTGATGAAAGTGTCACATTCAAGGAATGGGATCGTGGCGTTTCCCAGTGGCACTTTTTTGCCAGCCTTAGTCGTCACTTTCAAAAAGCAAGAAAGCACTTGACGCAGTTGTTCCATGTTTATGGTCGTGAAAGAGACCTTTGAACCTACATCTGATGAATATTCATGACCAAATTCTGCCAGGTTCATCCTAATGATGAGGTCCATGTTGTCTATGGTGTGACCGCAATTGCTACCCAGAATAATTCCAGAATTTCCAACTACAGCACAAGATTTTACCCGACGCTCTATCCAGTCAGTTTGATTCGATCCCCGCAATCGCTTCATGTTACTACACCAATGCATGTCCATTGGGTCCACAGTAGGACGATATATTTGGATGGTCTGCCACGGTTGCATTATTTTCGCCACCTTCTTCCTAAATAAAAAATAATAATAGAAAATGTGATATTAAACTAGCAGTTTTTATTAAATTTGTTGAAAATATCATGCATTATGCATCGCTTGCGGCCCTTGTATAAACTTACCACAATGTGTACTTGAAATACATTTACTATTGTATGTGAGAGGACAATACCGATGATATGAAATACTTGTTTCTCTCCAATTAAAAAAAACAATAAAACAAAGATACTGTCATCGTGCTTAAAGACTTTTTATTTAAGAATTAATGTATTTTGCCTATAACCTGTATTTTGCCTATAAATCACTCTTTCTATTAAAGCTTCGTTTTTCTTCTAATGAAATCAAATTGATGACAGGTAACATAATTGTGTTCATTTTCTAACAACAATGATGAAAAAACATTCATGTATTTTGTTTGTGTAGTTATTCTATTAATACAATGGTAAAATCTCTAGCTTTGGCTATGACGCAACTTTATGAAAATTAAACACACCAAAATGAATTGTTCGGGTTAGATGTGAAAATAACTCCCTTTAATACGAGTGTTTTAATAGAAATAGAATAAGTTTCAGCCAATTTTATGCAAAAATCTATTTACCATTGATTGAGGAATATCTTGCCAGTGGTGAAATTCTATAATGATTATAGAAATGTTTGTATCTTAAATGATTCTAAAGGGAGAAATTATGAAAAGTGCTTTCATTTCATTTTAAGCATATAATTATTATTCTTATAATTATTGTAATTATTATTATTATTATAATTATCGTTATTATTATAATTATCATTATCATTATTATTATTATTATTTTCATCACTGCTATTATTGTTGTTGATTGTTATTATTATCATCATTATCATTAGTATTTCTATTCCTTTTTTTGTTAATGCGTAACATTTTGGATAGAAATCTGGTGCATATTTGATTTGTGTAAATGTAAGTCAAATTAGCATGGTCAAGAAAAAGAACGTGAATCTGCTTTTAAAAATAATTTGTTAATGTGTGATGTTCAATAATTGAACCCTATATGTTTTTAAAAAAATATATATGTAAAAGTAATCATTGTCAATGAAACTTACTCAATGTGATAAATGACTACTCTATTCATGGGTTGAATACATGTACCATGTTGACTGAAACGTCAAAATATATTAGTCATCGAAAAAGGACACGTTATAACTTTCCCTTGTGTGTCAAAAGCACGATTTATCACATGAACCTTAAATTCTAGACTAAAAATCTTCGGACGATTAATTTCAATTAAGCGATAATATATATAATGGCCCTTGCTGCCCTGAGAGATGCCCATTCTTTAAAAACAACTCCGAATATCAACAACACCCCCGTTTGAAAACGTTCAAATTGCTTTTGATTAATAAAGATTAATGACTTAGCATCGTTTTAAGGAGAATAAAATCAATAAGGTTTGGACGGCAGCCCAGTGAACCACAATCGTTTGACTAAAATTGCTCACCGATTTTCTGTTGCAACTGCCACATTGATGTAGTGTTTTGTGTCCTCATCGTTGAAAATTAAAGCCTCTTTCCCTGTGTTTTCTCTTGCAACTGTTCCATTGTTGTAGTGTGTAGCATCCTCTTCGTTGAAAATGAGAGCCTCTTTTCCTGTGTTTTCTGTTGCAACAGTTCCATTGTTGTTCTGTTTAGCATCCTCTTCGTTGAAAATTAAAGCCTCTTTCCCTGTGTTTTCTCTTGCAACTGTTCCATTGTTGTAGTGTGTAGCATCCTCTTCGTTGAAAATGAGAGCCTCTTTTCCTGTGTTTTCTGTTGCAACAGTTCCATTGTTATGTGTAGCATCCTCTTCGTTGAAAATGAGAGCATCTTTCCCTGTGTTTTCTGTTGCAACTGTTCCATTGTTGTAATGTTTATCATCCTCTTTGTTGATAACGAGAGCCTCGTTTCCTGTGTTTTCTCTTGTAACTGTTCCATTGTTGTAATGTTTACCATTCTCATTGTTGAAAGTGAGAGCCTTTTTCCCTGTATGCAATGAATTACACACGAAACAGATATTAATCAAAAATGAAATAACATTATGCATCCTCCACGTATACTTTTATTCAAAGAAACAGCATAGTTACAATAAGACAAAAGAAATTTATAAATTTCGAAGTCGCGATTCCTCTTCTTATCCGAGCACAAATTTAATGTACATGATATTTATATTTAATTGTCAAAAAAGCCACTTCGGAGATGTTATTTACGGACGGGCAGAGAAGGTCAGTATTTATTACAAAACTGTAAAACCCATCGAGACGAATGCTTGATGCGTGTTCAAGAAGATATGTAATCATTATTCATTTACGCACAAGTGGAAGTATTATTTTCAAGAGGGCAAACAAAAATGTATTCATGAAGCACCTCCATCACTTTTGCAGTGATTATTCTAAAATGCAGAAAGTATGGATATTTGGAGGTCATTTGTGCAAGTGCCATCTCCGAAGTGGTTTATTTGTCAGATTTTCACTTTTATAATTATGAAGTCTTCATCAAGTCCCTAAGTATTGTGTGCATTTTTATACTGAAGCGATATTGTGAGTTGGCAAAGTCCCTTTTGTTTTTCAAAAAAAATATGTAAATTTATGCCTATAAAACACATTACAGAAACATAAACTTATATTTTACAGTTGTGGCAGACTTGTCTGTAATATAGATTTGATACGCGTTCAAAATCATGCATGATTGTCCTAAAAAGGTTGGGTCTTTACAAATTCCAAACAATGATTATCGAAGGGACAATGGCGCAGTTCGCCCTCCCCCTGACAAATTTCCGACCCAAAACAAAAGTACCTGGCTTTACGATTAGGAAAGTAAGGAAGGAAATTTTACCAGGTGAATAGTCATCAAAGTGCTGTTAGGGTCTCATAAATAATGGATATTTTCTCAAATATGACGCTAGACTTTAAAATTGACAGGGGCAACTGGGTTCACGTATCTCCTAATACCTAAAGGCTAAAGTATTAAGGAGAGGCTTGACATCAGTAATAATGTTATACATGTATATCCTTTCAAATATTCTCAAACTTACAAATAATGCCCCTGTCTTAAAAGTTTAATTCAAAATACGATTTAACCCAAACTTTGTTCGCTCGCTTCGTTCTCCCGCAAATAAGTGTCAATCTAGTTAACACCGCTGTTGCTTACGAATGATATATTAACAGCATAAAGTTAACAACTCAAGAAGAGAAGAAAAGAAGATCGCTTCACCCTCCCAATTGTCATTGGCCCAGTGACTACAAGGCGTTCCTCGTATTTTCGTTATAAAAACAACGAAATATGTATGCACAAAAGGTTTCATACACAAGCACGTCTGTTGTATCACACCTAGCAAGTGCCACTCCCTGAAGATATTTGACTGAGAAAATAGCGTTGGGCATTGTGTTGATAGCAAAAGGTTCAAGGTTGAAATCAAAGACACTGAATATATACTTTTTTTCTCTCTCACAGCGTATGAAATTTAGAATCAAATATGCCCGTACGTGTCTACATGGCAAATGACGAGTGCCAGAGTGATGCAACGTGAATCTTCTGTGATGAATTAGGGCATTAGGGTGAAGCATTTTTTTTTAAAGGGTGCCGTGACTAAAAGAAAAAGATTTAAATTAACCTTGATCTAGTAGACTACCGACTGATGCCCCCCCCCCATGCCCAATGACTGAGCCCACGCTACGCCACTGTGTCTATGGAGCCTTATACGTGATAGATTTCCAATCAAGAGAGATCATGCAGAACATGCAGACTGTAGGGACTACGCCAAATCGAGTAATAAGCCATGACAATGTGTCATGTTATCAAGTTCAATACGCATGCCTATACCTATATGTCCAGTGTCTCGCTACGAATTATTTTCATTCACCTTTTCAAATAAGTTTATTTCAACAGGCAGAATGAAAATTGTATACATTCGTGCTGTAAGGTAGCTAGCTAGACAAGTCATAAAGTTTGCTGACCTGGCAACAACTAAAGAATGGTATTTGCATTCAGACTATTGAGATACATCACTATACAACAGGTGAATGTAACAGCTCATCGCTGCTAGGTAAACGTGTATAAATTTGAATACATTTTGAAATCGGTCTATTCAAAATCCATGCCAAACTCCATTCATGTGCACTCACATGTGTGTGATGTGTACGATTAGTACTCATATAATGCAAAACATCTACGCAAGATGCAATCCGTTTTGGTTTCTAGCAGAACACCCAAAATCTTACATACACGAAGGCACTTGCATTTGAATGATTAGGAGAGAGACTTGATCTGTTCATGTACCCCCCGAGATGCTTTGTTTGGTGAGAAAATATTTATAAAATCAACTTTTTATTATTTAAGAGTCACTTCTAACGTTATGATTATGGAAGCGTATAAAAGCTTTGTATATATGTAATAGTTATGAAAACATTTGTAATGACGACGTGATTATATAAAGCAGGGCCTATATTATTTTGATACGGCTAAATTCAAATTCAGCATATCATAAATTATCGCTCACGTAATGATTATTAGTCGATGCGCTAGTGCCCTCTTGTACGGCATTGATCCTCATTCCAAGTCCTTGGAAAGGACTTAAAGCCATCGTTCCCACAATTGCCTCCTAACAAGCATGCACATGCTTTCTAAGCAACCAGATAGAACCAACCAACCAAGAGAATGAATGAAAAAATGAATCGGTATAAAATTTCAATCTTCCAGTGACATTCTAAAGTATTGGTGATCCAAAAACCTAACTGGTATAATTACCTTCAATCTTTATTATTTTTTTAGGAAGACTAACATAAGCCGGGCATACAGAACAAGAAAGGTTATCCTGCATGTGCTGATCGACCCATGTCGACACTTCATATATATTCAGTGAACGATTTCATCCTGTGTCCACCCTGCGTCCAGAGGATCGCCTCGCCCAGTCACTGAAATCAGGCTTTATAGCCACACCTAAAGTCAACCCTTTCACTTAACTTCTGGAAATGCTGTCCATGGAAATAAACTTCATCATTAGAGGGACCTTGACCAATGTGAATACTGATATACGACGGTAATGTTGTATGAAGGTATCGTGAATTTCATGATCCACAACTTCAAGTGACTGTGTAAACGGAAAAAAAGTCGGACATGAACACGTATTGGTTTTACATGAACAAGGTAGCGCAACGGACTACTCAAACGGCCTACGTTTCTTATAACAAATGTGATTTGTCCATTGATGCCAGCTGAATGTAACCCTAATTACTTCATTTATCGATAAAAAGTAAATACCAGACTCTGATCGACACGATGGTGTTGAAAAAAAACACGAACAAATTTAAGCATTTCCTACAAAACTGTAGAACGTCAAACTATTTTGTAAGGCTCAATGCTGTATGCATTTTTATGATTGTATATAGTATTTGTATCTTCATTCATATTGGGCATGATAACGTCTTGAATTCTAGTAACACTGTGATTGAATCAGTGGAAACTAAGATTTAGGAAGACGAATCTTCGTCGACTTCATTAATTATAAAAAAATGATGGACATCAACAACAACAAAACTATTGTTTGGACTTCATTTAATATAGATATCCTGAGCCCTCATATCGGCTTGACTAATCCGAACCTTATGGGAGGTTTGTTGATTGGTCTCGACCGGACAAGTCTTGGACTGATGTAAATTCTCATCGTCACTGCCCTCTAGTAGAAAACAACGCTTCGAAAGACAGTTATTCTTTAAAAAATGACTGTATCGGGATCTTATTCAGAGCTAGAGCCTTAACCCTTATTCGGCATGACTGATCCGAAACTTGTGGGAGGTTTGCTGATCGATCTTTGCCGGAAAGATTGTCCTGCTAGGACAAAATGAAAACAGAATTGTTCAAATAATGATCACTGGTTCTAAAATAACAACCGCGACAATGGACTAATAATTTTATCAAAGACGTATGACTAGATTAAACTTGAGTATTTTCAAGGCTTGGAGAAGGAATAAATTTGGATCATTATTGATTGTGTTGAAATATCACTGTACGGATGGAACCACGATCCGTTGGATTACTTTGGAATTGTACCCCTGTCATCTCATCGAATTGAACAGACGGAAATGGAGAATGCTGAGACTGAATCATTGTGACGTAGGGGTAAGTGAAGGTTCACCTATAGACGGAACAAGACAGCAATAGGGACTTTTAGATTTGCACGTCGACATAGTGGACTGCAACGTGTGACGTCCTTATAAGGCACTGTGATGTCCTTTTAAGGCACTGCCGGACACGCGGCAGTCCACGCTCTTGTCGTGTAAATCTAAAAGTCCCTAATATCTTGTGATCTTAACGGAGCTCTAGATTGACAGAGATGGGCCCTAAGGTTGGGTTCACAGTTCGGATCGCATGGGATTTACTTATAGATTAGGTCAGTACATATTGACAACATTTAGGCTCCATAATCACTGGATGATTGCTGTCTTGTTAATTATGGGCAGCTTAATTTGAATAATCATGTTGATTGAGAGAGTAATTAGGGACTTTTAGATTTGCACGTCGACGTAGTGGACTGCAACGTGTCCCATTCTTTCAAGGCACTGGCCCGTGCCCGGCAGTGCCTTAAAAGGACGTCACATTACCTTAAAAGGATGTCACCGTGGCAGTCCACGTTCTCGTCGTGTACAATCTAAAAGTCCCTAATGCCGGGTCTGTGGATGAAGCGTCGTAACTTGAAAACATGAGCGCTTTATGCCTGGATTACATTTGGCCTGCGATTAGTCTACGGAGCCCGTATCATGCCCGTATCCCCCTTTCCGTGCGGCCTCCGTGCGGAGGCAGGAGGCGGCCGTGAGATATTCGTACGGATTCACGGGCTCCGCATCCTCTACGATTTTGTTTCGCGAGAAGTTAAACAAATTTGAAAAATCGTAAGCCCGTAGCCCGTAGACATGTCGTAGGTGTCATTGCACAATCCCCGTACGAGCATCGCGCGGAGGACTCGCGCTGATCGTGTAGCAAACGCACGATTTTTCGGTGAACATGGAGGCAAAAAAACGCTTAAAAACGGCACGGCGGCTGCACGGTCACCGCGCCTTCTCCGCGCAACCTCTGCACGGAAGCTGCACGGGCTCCGTACGATTTCCGTGCGGAAGCTGCGGAGACTGCACGGCTACTGCATTGAAATTGCAAGATTTCCGTACAATCTCCGATCAGCCTCTGTACGGATTTGCCCCGGCCTACCCCCGAGGGCCAATACAAGAAATGGCACGATGCTCGTAGATAATGTAAACACAAACATCGTAGCCCGTAGCCTCCTACGATGCCCCTAAAATTGCACGAAAAATCGTAGACTAATTTATCGTACGGCGCCCGGGGCAAATTTAATCTAGGCATTACTGATTTGTTGGCACAAAAAATGTAGTACACATGAGATTTCACAGTAAAATATGTCTGCGTACAAAGAACTATTTTATTTCTTTATTCCCGAAGTGTCTCCATGAAACTTATAATATAAATATATAATCCGAAGACTTGTTTTTCCCCGATAATCTTTTCAAATAAATTTCACATTTTTTGAAATACTTTTTGAACATTATTATTTGTACTTCGATATGCGGGCATCGCTCATCATTCGATACAGCCTGCTGAAGAATAACTACTCATATAAAACAAGACGTAGATTCAAACTGCAGCATCTAAATTTTGCATGGCTGCCTGCTCTCAAGTATTCTATGGCTAATAATTCAATTAAAATAATAAACCCCTAAACAAGAGTTTAGAAACTCAAGTTCGATCGATTATAACTCCCTTGTCTATCGCTTTGTTTAGTATCATTGGAAAGAGAAATTATTTTCATTCGTCTTTAAAATGAAACCGTATTTGTTAAGATTTTTCAGCCATGGAATGAGCAGTACATCAGAAAAGGGGCTAAGGTTAAACAAATGACAAGTTGAAAAATGAATACTTTTTGAACATTATTATTTGTACTTCGATATGCGGGCATCGCTCATCATTCGATACAGCCTGCTGAAGAATAACTACTCATATAAAACAAGACGTAGATTCAAACTGCAGCATCTAAATTTTGCATGGCTGCCTGCTCTCAAGTATTCTATGGCTAATAATTCAATTAAAATAATAAACCCCTAAACAAGAGTTTAGAAACTCAAGTTCGATCGATTATAACTCCCTTGTCTATCGCTTTGTTTAGTATCATTGGAAAGAGAAATTATTTTCATTCGTCTTTAAAATGAAACCGTATTTGTTAAGATTTTTCAGCCATGAATGAGCAGTACATCAGAAAAGGGGCTAAGGTTAAACAAATGACAAGTTGAAAAATGCACTTGAGGAAGCGTGATGGCTCAGTGGTAGAGCAGTGGTCTCGTGACTGGGAGGCACCGGGTTCGAAACCAAGTCGAAGCCCTAGTGCCCTTTGCTTAGGCCTTAATCCTCATTACCAAGTCCCTCGGGGAGGACATAAAGCCGTCGGTCCCCTGCATGGTTGCTTATATACTTACAAGCATACAAATGCTTTATTGGCAGTCAGGTAAAAACAAACAAACAAGTGCGCTACACAACAGCCCTACACTCTTTAAAGAAATAAGAATGCATGCAAAGCCGAACGAGAGCAGTGTATTTTGCAACTTTTCACTTTTGACCTTAGCTCTTATTTTGATGTAATGCACATTTCATGACTGACAAAAAAAATCATAACAAATGGGGTATCATTTTCAAAGAAGAATAACACAATTTCTAATGATACTAAACATTGTGATGATTATTCCATAACAGAGATATAATGAATCAAACTTGAGATTCCAAACTTATATCTCAGCAAGTATTCTTGCCGTATGTTATGAAAGATCTATTTCGCTCATTACGCTGTATCATTATCATTGCGTTATCCACTACCATGATATAAGCATATTAATGGCAGAATGATTATGAATTAAAATGATAGGACTTCTTTACCTCTATTACTTTAACGGTTTAAATATGTAATCAGACAATATTTACCTTCGCCGAGGAGACATCGGTTTTCGTTTTTTTGTTTTTCGTATGCACGAAAAACCCCGTCATATAATTATGGTGACGTATGAGAGAGGAGAAAACGAGCATTTTAACGGTGTATTCGTATCTGGCAACATGATTTTGAATAATTAAATGATTAACTTGGGTTCCCTTTTCCCCAGGGGCATGGAGCAGTGGATATGTGATATCAGGGAATAGTGCATACGGGAAGTAAGACGCATCTCTTGGAGTCGAAGAGTTTCTATAGATCATGATAGATGCATGGTAGATGGCGGTAGTGGTAGAGTTGATCACAATAGGTCTAAATTTGCGATGAAGAAGTATATTTCACAAAAAGCTTAGGATTCATAAAGTAGAAACATATACTTTTTATAAATTTAATATGGATTTTGCATTGTGGAAAATTACCCCGAGTAAACGGCTTGAACTTGCAAGTATACAGATCCGACCCTAGGATCCGACGACCAAAGCATTTAACGCTTTGCAAGAATAAGATAGATACTTCGCGTGGAAAGGCGAGCGATGAATGGAACATTAGTAACTCGATATGCTTACCTTTGTGATAAGGGTTTCTAATTATCAAAGAAGAGGATTTGAACCACCACAACGAAACACAAGTTGTAACCAGTAAACACAAAAACAGTTTTTTACTTTTGTTCATGATTAATGAAGTCTTCGTTCTGATGAATATCAGAAAAAGCAATTGTTATCTCACAAACAAAATGGTACATGGATGCGGCTTGGAATTTGCTGGCCTATTGTACTACGGTATATAGTATATACCAGTAGCTCATATTCTTTATGCCCCGCCCACCGAAAATGGTGCTGGAGGTATTATGCTTTCGGGTTCTCCGTCCGTCCGTAAATCCATCTGGCTCCTTGTTGTATATATCTCAAGAACAATTTGAGTTATTACCTTCAAACTTGATGGTAGTGTGTATTACATTTATCACCTTAAGATGATGATCTGAGTACTGAGTACATTTTGGTTGGAGTATAGGTCAGAGGTAATAGAGGGTAACTTTTTAAGAAAATACAGCTATTAGCCTCATTAATCTCAATAAATTTCGAGGACTCAGCGAGCCAGGAAACTGATACAGGTGGGGGCGGCGAAATTGTTTTCTCCGAAACTCCGCACAATCCGCCATAGGGGCAAAGTAAAAAATCAGAGACTCATAATAGGCTGTGTAGGTATATAAAATAGGGATAGGGGTGTTTCCATCCCCCAGTAATTCCCCCCTCCCTACCCCTCGGTGTCGCCCCTGTGCAAAATTCTGTAAAAAAAACAAAAAAACCTAAAACCCGAGTAGGGTCAGTGTTTGATAACCCAAATCGATCAGGATAATTGTGATTTAGTAATCACTTCATGTTAACTTTACTCTTCATCTAAAAATAAAATTTTTATTTTATGTCAATTTCAGAACACCGTGAACAGTGGATTAATGATCGCTGAAACCTAATCGAAACACCCTATTGTATGTGTAGATTTGGACTTTAAAGGAAAGAAACCTAACCCCAAAGAATAAGTGTAGGTATTCTGAAAAATGGGATGTATTCCTGCCCTTTGATGTACAATAATTCTTACGAAAATGTACAAGAGATATATAAATGAAGATATTCCTGGCATGATGTGATGAGTTTTAGCATGACATGGGCGCAGCCATTTTCTTGAAAATGTGACGTAACAGTTGAAGTTGTACATGTATCATGCACCAAGCTTTAGTTGGAAAGAATTTTTAAATCAATAACGAAACCTTTACTTTTCAATGAGAAAAAAATCATAACTGAGAAGATAGAAATTATATTTGGTGAAAAATAAATAACAGGGGAACAATTGTAACTAATGATTCATTTATAAATACTACACTATAGCAGTTAACAAATCTATTTCATTCATGAGAAACCTTCACCACAGAAGAGCACCAACTTATTTATGCAATTTGCGTTCTGGCAATTGTAGTACAAAGGATAATAGCAGGTGAATGAAATGCTTCATCACCACACACGTCTGGGAAAGAAGCATCCTTAAATTTGAATGCATTTACTTGATAAAGAAAGAAAATGGCGATGCACATGTCGTGCTGAGAAACTGTACATTATTCTTGCTTTATACCTCTCTCATACACTTTGGTGGGGAATCTTGTAGATTTATGGGCAATAATATAATAAATCTCTCAGAATAAGTAAAGTTATTTCTTGGGGTTCGGTTTCCTTTAAATGCTTACTTACAAAACTTCGTATAAACAACCCGTAGAGGGCGCCCGTGCTCAGTGATACTATGTATGATCGATTCTCTTTGTATGAAATCCAAAGCCATTCATGGTTCTGGCGAAGTCGAGGCAAATAAATGAGGATCGTTTTTTCTTTTCATCCAGTCGATGTTCATGATTCTGATATACTACTACTATCACAAAATTCAAAATTACCATAAGTTTGAAATCATGAACGATAATCATGACTACATGATATTGAATTCTAATTTATATTAGAAAACAAAATTGTTAATAACTAAATTTCAAAATCAGTACAAAACAGACGGTTTATTAAATTTGTAGATTTGTAAATGGAATTGAATGCAATGACAAAAAGTCATGGTCATGCGTTAAAAAAACTCAATATCATATGAATAGCAACTAAATAGCAACTGAAAATAAAAGATGGGGAAAAGTTATAGATAAATTTAATCAGCAATGTACATGGAACCCTATCACCCCCCGCGTCACCACCTCCATCTTAAAATGTTCAATCAAAGTTTGAAGAATCCAATTTAACAAAATGTAATATTTATAACAATTTAATTTAATTATTTTAAAACTATTATTCGAAAGTATAAGAGTATATATTTACATCACAAGGCATGTAAGTTTGTTTGTTTGTTTGTTTTATTTCCGAATAAAAAGACAACATGCATTCTGTAAAACAATAACGAATAGAATAATAAATTACAAGATAAAATAAACGGCTGGATAGCCCATATTCAGCGGTTTAGTTATGATGCCGCTGGTCTTTCATGGGGACCAGAAATGGTACAGTAAAACTATAATGTGGGGTTGTTTAGCCGTATGGTTAGTACTCAAATGAAGACACATAGAGAAACATCAGAGTTAGGTTGCAATCCAGCATGCCTGGTTATATTGTGTATATAAGAGCCCATACACCACAGTGTACATTAACTGTGTGTATGTGTGTATAGCATGTAGCATTGAGTCAATGTATAAGATCACATATTACATCCCCCTTACAGAAAAATAAACTGAGTCCATAATGTCCAAACTTGAAATATCCAAAGATGAAGTCCTATCAAAAAGTCAATTTTTCTGGCTTCTTGATTACCCGGCCACTGCGGGTAGTCTGCTGGTGGTTGGGGCTTGGGGCAGGGGTTGGGGCAGGGGTTGGGGCAGGGGTTGGGGCAGGAAAACCTCCGATGTCGGGCGTTGGATCAAGCGTCATCTCTTCGCGTGTAGGAGGATCGGGTGTCTTCGTTACCTCCTCATCATGATGGATACGCCTGGGCTCAATATCGGCGAGGTGTTGCCGGTTTCTGCGTAGCACCCTTCCATTAGGCGTCTCAACGAGATATGACCTAGGCTCATGGCATTGCTCACGAACAGTAGCTGTTATCCAGTGACGTGATGTCTGGTCTTGGACTCTCACAAGCTGCCCAGGTGAGAGTGGTGCTATATAGGTCATGGGCTGATTTGTCGTGATGATACTTCTGGTTCTGCTGTCGAAACTGCATGCGATGGTTAACATCATCACGACCAGGGGAGTTGTTGCGGATTCGAGTTGGTAAGTTGTCCTTCATCTTCCTCCCGTAAAGAAGCTCAGCTGGGCTTGGTATGCGGCTGTCAATGGGAGTGGCACGGATACATAAGCCATGTTGGGGTCGATACCACTCGCTTTAGCTTTCTTGAGCGTATTCTTGACAGTTTGAATCATTCGCTCAATGAAGCCATTTGACCTGGGGTAGTGGGGCGAGGATGTAACATGGCTGAATCCCCACTGTGTAGCAAAGTCTCTGTATGTTGAGGAGTCAAAATGTCTTCCGTTGTCGCTAACGATTCTTTCTGGAACTCCTTGTTCTGCGAACACCTGACGGGTCGCATTGACTACTGCAGCACTGGTACACTCTTGAGGCATTTTCCTGATGAAAGGGAACTTCGAGAAGTAATCTGCAATGATGAGATAATTGTTCCCTTCAAAGTGAAATAAGTCTGTACCTAAGACTTGCCAGGATCGTGTAGGTATCTCGTGCTGGAGAAGAGTCTCATGGGGCTGCGAGGGCTTGTACTCTTGGCAGACTGAGCAGCCTTTCACCAGGACCTCGATATCGTCATTAATTGATTCCCAGTACACAGAAGCCTTAGCCCGAAGTCGTGTCTTCTCGATACCTTGATGACCTTCGTGAAGCTTGCTCAGTATGTACTTCCTCATGGAGTGTGGAATAAGGATTCGTTCACCATTCAGGATCAGTCCATCCTCAACTGCAAGTTGATCTCGAAACTTCGAAAGGCCCAGTATCTCTGCAGCTGCCGTGGTAGCTCACGTCTCTTCTCTGGCCACCCTTTCACAATCACCTTCTGTAGTGCTGCAAACTCTGCATTCTTGGCTGTTTCCTCCTTCAACTGACTCAACCGGTCTGGAGCAAACTGTACAAAGTTGATTTGCAGGTCAAGGTGGATGTGTTCTGGAGGACCAAGAGGACGTCTGGATAGGCAGTCAGCTACTGGTACATCCTTACCAGGCTTGGGAAGTTGCCAATTTTGTCAAACTGGTCTGGATACCGCCTTACTAGGTCATCAGTAGAGCTTATCTGTGCTGAATGCTTGATCTCGTTGATGCGTGTGTGTAGAGTAAGCAGCTTCAGTTTCAATCCTGTATCACATCCAACGATCGCTGGACCCCTGGACTCTACGATGTAAAATGTAACATAGAGCCAAGTTGAGTTGTTGAAACGACAGGGCAGTCTCACTGAACCGTAGTGCATCACTGGTGTTTCGTTGTAAGCGAACAGCCGTGCACTTGAATTATGCACTGATTGAGGGTGAGGAACTCCATCCTTAGTGAGATGGCCAGGATACATCCCACGACACATCCGAAGAGGAAGTGTGTTGCCCTCCGCACCGGAGTCAACCTTCGAACGCAGTTTCATTATGGTTCTCTCATCCCGTCTGACTTCCACATACGCTATTGTTAGGTCGTCCCTGTCATCCACCTCCACAGCACTGATACCTGACACAATAATTCGATTGAATGACAGGACATCCACTGCGTCATTCAGTAGTGGACCGCTGCTGCTGCCTCAATACTGTTGGTGCTGTGGATGGAGTGCACCTGCTTGCCTCCACGATGTGGCGTAGCGTATTTAGCTTTCTGCTTCCACTTCTGGGTACTTGAAGCTGGAGATCTCCCAGACCGCTGTGTACTTGGAGCTGGAGACCGACAAACACTCCTCCAGTGATTCAACTTTCCACAGCTGTTACACTTGGTGCCAAAAGCCGGACATGCTTCCCGTGGACTGCGAGCATGATTACCACCACAATTAGGACACTTGTTACTAGTGTTAGTCTTCCGACGAACTACATCAATCGATGCAGGCTGAATATGTGTCTGTACTTGCGCTAGTTGAGCCATGTGCATCTGTGATGCTTCAAATGTTCTACTCAGCTCAAGCATCTGTGTAAGAGTGAGGGACTTGTTCTTCCCTAGAAGATCTTTCTGGAGCTCAGGATATCTAGTGCCTGTGATGAACTGCTCAATGATGCGTTCTTGGAGCTCAGTGTCATCACGAAATTCACAGTCATATGCCTGCAGCTTCAGACGCGAGATATAGTCATCTGCACTTTCCCTCTCCTTCTGCACATATTTCTGAAGGTATAGCCTAGCTACACGGAAATTTGCCCTTGGCCTCAGTTGTGTCTCAAACTTCTCCCAAACAACAGTTGGATTCTTCTTATCTTCACCTTCCAGACCCCACGAGTTGTAAAGCTTGATACCCGTGGCACCAGTGAACAAAAGAACATGATCCACTTGCTTACCAATCGCAACATTCTTGACTGAGAAGTATAAGTCACACTGCTGATGAAAAATCTTAACAGCATTGGCTCTGTCGGGGTCTTCCCAATTCATGCGGGGTGTAAATGATTCATTCATAGTTCATACCAGCTACTCAAACTCCAATAGTAATGCAAATGTCAATGCACATTTTACTTACAGTAAAACCATCACATGGGACTGTAGAAAGGAGCACCTGTTGATCCAATGACAGTGTGTCAATAAGATGGCCTCCAAAATCTCTCCAAAATGATGCAAAGTTCACAAATATTGTCCAGTAGGTTCTATATCCCACCTCATGCCACCATATAATGTGGGGTTGTTTAGCTGTATGGTTAGTACTCAAATGAAGACACATAGAGAAACATCAGAGTTAGGTTGCAATCCAGCATGCCTGGTTATATTGTGTATATAAGAGCCCATACACCACAGTGTACATTAACTGTGTGTATGTGTGTATAGCATGTAGCATTGAGTCAATGTATAAGATCACATATTACAAAAACAATACAATATACATAAACAAACGACAAAGAACAATGGCAAAACATAAATTCCAAAGCAATGTATAGTAAGAAAAGAAATGTCCAAGACAGACAGTAAAGAAAAGAACCTAGTATTATAGAAACAGAATTATGTTAAGTAAACTACAAATAAATGCTCTACGGTCACTAAGGTCTTATGTGGTTCGCATTATAGGTACAACAAAAACATTTACAATGATTTAGGCTCATAAACTTTCTGTCAAATGTCTCTTAAAGGGACTTGGTAACATTGTTCAGATGAGAGAAAATGGTGCTTAGGTAGTGACTTCAATGCTAGAGGTACAATTAAAGATAATCTGAAAGTTTGAGTGAAAACAGACCATTATTAATGGTTAAAAATTGGAGTAAACTGATCTGATCGATTCCTTAATTCTCCCAACTATATTATTAAAATTTAATTACATTTTAGGTGAATGTAAATCATCACAAAGCAATGAATAGGATCTATATACCATTCCAGACATTTAAGTACCATAAATATCTTGTGGTTTGCGAATTTCTTTAGGTTTTTTTGCATGTTAGAGGGTTAGTACAGTAGAAGGAATATAATAAGTAACATTTCATACAAAATTTACGCAGTTTTTTCATCAACCTTCAACAATGTTACCGAGTCACTTTAAGGGAAGACAATGTAGTAGTAGTAGCTCTAAAAGAAACGTTTTCATTCATACAATGAGTCAGGCCATGCAGTATTTTAAACATCATAATGTGCATGTGTTTAGTACGGCGTATGGACAAAGTTTCCCATTTTAGGATATCATGCAAATTGTTGGTTGGATATATATGATTGCCGATTTATTTTCAAAATGCTCCTCCCCGCTCTATTCTGGAGTTTCTGTAACTGATCAAGATATTTATCAGAGGATGACGACCAAACATTGTCTGCATACTCAAAATGCGGGAGAATAACAGATTGAAATATGATTTTCAAATTTGTTTCATTTACATAATGTCTCAACCGACCAAGAAATCCAACCATTTTTCCAATTTTCTTACACATGTTTTCAATATGAATATTCCATTTCAATTCTGTATCAATAATTACCCCTAGGTATTTTGTGTTCTGCATTTGAATTATATCTCTCCCCCGAACTTTCAAAACTAATTTATCTTGTTTTTTTTCAGCAATTTTTGTTGTTGCAATTAACATACCCACGGTCTTGCTGTAGTTAATCTTCTGTTTATTCCGAGATATCCATGTATCTAATCGAGTTAGTTCCTCGTTGAGAACTGACTGTACAACAGACGGATTGGTATGTGAGTAAAATAATACAGTGTCATCCGCATATAGATGTATTTTACATTTTTCAAAAGAATGAGGCATATCATTAATAAATATGACGAACAATAATGTATGCCAATCGATACTAATGCTGCACAATTCATTTAACTGTTTTTATATTTTTAAATAACAAAAATAAATAAGTATTAAAAATTAAAAGAAAAAAACACTGTTCTTTACTAAATATATAAGTTATATCTTCATTGCAACGTCTTTATATGAGCATACCTAAAAATGTACAAAAATAAGCAATCCGTGTAATAAACAATGTACGAAAAAATGCTCGTTATTATGAACAATGTGAATAGTGTAAAACACACCCCCCAAAAAAAAAAAAAAAAAAATGACACCACAAGTGGTGCGTCCGGACAGGTTGGTTGATTGGACAATAGATTTCACACAGTAATTTGAAGAAGTTGACGTGCAATACGTCACAAATCTCAATTCCTATGTTGGACAATGCTGTAAAAGACAATCCTTTTGATGGTTAGTATTGTTTGCATATTTTTCGTTCAAATGGCAAATTAAAGTGACAACTTTGAGTTTGCTAAGCGTCCGGACACACAACCCCCATCTTACCACGTTATTGATTGCTCGGTTTCCATAATATGGCCATTTAAAAAAAATCAAAGACTAGTGTATCCTTTCACGAAACCATCATATAAAGTACAAGTTCACTTACATCACATGTCATGAAACGCATGTTAATTACAAAACACACGTTTCAATGGGATCATGTCGGCGAACAAGTACTATTTAAAAGAAGGTTTCGTGAAACGCTGCCTATGTCTACGATGGGGTGCAATTATTCATCATTCTGATTGCCCCTTGACGATCCAACTCAAGCAAAAATCTGTACTCCACTGGCATCTTGTGACTATTTGATGTATAGTTGATTTTGGCCTTTGGTTCGTAGTAGTGGTGAAGTATCTTTCGATTGAATGGATCCTCATGGAAAGGGTAGAAACCAAATAAGGTAATCTCTTCACATAGTTGAGTAGCAGCTGTGTATACACCTATCCCAGTAGATGGACTATCGAGATGCCACAATCTGGCGGATACAGAAGATAAGAAAGAGAAATAAAACACAACACAAACACACACGTACATGTTTGTATATGTTTGTACGTAGCCTATCCTATATACGTATAAACATATATAAATATAATTAATTATATTTATACATATATATTAATTATATTTATATATATGTATTAATATAATTCATTATACTCAATCCTAGAACGTAATCAAATGATTGGTCAAAAGCCGTCATTTGTGAGCCATTCATTGGATGGTTTTGTTTCGACTAACGAATGGTACTCACAACAGTTTCGTTTTTAAAAGGGCATATTCCAAGGAGATCCGTTATCACCGATAATTTTTCTCCTTTACTTCAATCCAATAATTGAAGTTCTGTCGGATAATAGCCGATTTGGATACGAGCTAAATGGCCAAAAGCTCATCACTGCACCATTTGCAGATGATTTTTGTTTAATAACAGGTAAAAAGAGAACCCATCAGCGACTCATGAATACAATCTCTAGTCGAACTTCGTCGCTGGGCTTAAAATTGAAACAGAGAAAGTGTAGAACCCTTTCATTATCTGGAGGTTCACCAACTGACTTGAAATTTCACTTAGATAATATCGAACTTGAAACCCTGAAAACGGAAGAGTTCAAATTTCTAGGTTCACTTGTATCGTATGACAACTCATCAGATGATATATATCAGTATGTAAAATCAATGATTGAAGCCGGTGTTACAAATATTGATAAAGCTCTGGTACGTAGTGAATTCAAATTGAAAATATTTGCCGACTATTTTCTGCCATCACTGAGATTCCACCTCACAGTTAATGAGCTCACTGATCGATACTCATCTAAAATTACTAGATGCATGATGTAATAGATACTTGAAAAAATGGTCCGGCCTTGCCAGACCGGCCACGTTGGCCTTCCTGCACATGCCCAACATTTCTGATTTATACTATGAAGCTCACACAATTAACTACACAAGAATAAGAGCTACTGGTGATGCTAAGGTTAATCATTGCCTAGATGTTGCTCTTCAAAGAGAATCTCAGTGGACCAGAAAAAAGTCAACAGTGGTGAATAGTCACAATGTTTTTCAATCGCTTCAAGATCCTAATGCCACTCTTCCCAAATTGAAGAAACAGGTTAAAGACTCTTTAATACAAAAAAGGTCACGAGACTGGCTGAATCATATCCAGTCACTTTCAGTCCAAGGCAAGTTTTTTGAACTTGCAAACCTGGAATCAAAATCAGTAGAATGGAAAAGCCTGATATACAATCTACCCAACAAAGTTGCAAAGTTTCTAATGAATTCGCTTTCAGATACACTTAATACGAATGCAAACCTTTCTCGATGAGGAAAAAGGGCATCAGCAAACTGTAAAAAATGTGAAAATAGAGAAACAGTACACCATGTATTAAAGGTAAAGACCAGGTTTGGAAACGCCCCTCTCTCAAAAAAATGAAATGGAAGCTCTCATTACCAATCATGTGAAAGAATATGTTTTGACTAATACGTGATGATACAAATTTTGCCGGGAAAGTCGGAAACCGCCTACTAATTGATATATTTGGTAAATTATTATATCTATTGGGACCAAATAGATATCGCGCACGTGGTCGCGTAGTCCCATATACATCTTTCTGTGTACAGTGCATGTAACTTTACCAAGACTGGGCCAAATTTCTTATCATTTTGATGATTCCAGAACCTTGCAGTACACACCAATACTTATATGCTAGATGATCAACCTTTTCAGATCGATTCCACGACGTTTCTTTCACAATGCAATCGCATGACCAGAACTGGCCTTTATCTTTAAACCCGTGCCCTGTATCACTTGATGAGGGACGCTATACTTGGCGCCATGACAACGTACTTTTGTATCTTGCCGAAATTATTCAAGAAGGCATCGCTTCTCTTAGCGACACTATTATGTACACAGACCTGAATGTAGAGCGATGGACAAAGGAAGGCATCTCCACAATTCCACTAGAGTGTACCCAAACTAACCTCATCCCAGACATTTGTGTTTTTTGGAAGAACTTTAAAAAAAATTCTCATACTTGAATTGTCAGTTCCCTTTGAACCGAATGTAGTTAATGCACATGAATATAAATCAAACAAATATGCCCCCTTATACCCTTTTCAAACTGGCCTGATTTTCATCGGATGCATCCGGACGCATCCGATGAAACTGCCAGTTTGAAAGGTACAGAGGAGAAAAAGCCGATTAAATAGCCGATGAAAAGAAGAGAAATAGGCGATTAAATTCTCCTGCTCAAGAGCAGGAGAAATTCTCTTTCTATCGGTGTGACACCGATGAAACAGCCACTGTGAATGCGTTCGGGAGAAAACAGCGATTAAAACAGCGATGAAAAAGGTCAAAGGTCGCAGTATACGCGCGCTTTTTCGTAACCAGCTGTGTTTGTTGACATTTTGTTGAACATGCTTGCATGCATGCTAGCGAGATGGGGTGCGGGCTTAAATAGATTCGTTTTTATTTTTATTTTACATTACTGATAAGCTTTGTTAAAAAACAAAAATTATTATATATCGTTATGATAATATATTTATTCACAATTATATATTTCTTAGACCAAATGGTGAACAAAACAATATTTAAAACTGATTAATAACAAATGTAATGAAAGTAGAATGGATTTTTGTTTATCGCACATGCTGTTTCGTTTTCACTGACTTTATGTAAACTTTCGCTACCGTTGCATCGTAAAATTATACAGCTAGCTAGCTGAGCTGCGCATGCACTGCACTGTCTGCCGAATAAAAAAAAAAACGCGCGCCAGCAGCTAACAGCGATTGCCCAATAATTCTTCACTTCTGGCGAGAGCTCGCCACAGCGAGTGAATTTCACCGGCAGTATGAAAGCGACAGCGGGGAAAACGGCGGTTTCACCTTTGTTTACATAAGGAAAATTCAATCGGTATTTTCATCGGTGTGACTCCGATAGAACCAGTTTGAAAAGGGTATTAGTTACCGACATTCAAGCTAGCGGATATTCTGTGGTGTATCTTCCTTTGGAAATCGGCTCTAGAGGTCATATTTCGCCAGACAATGTGACGAGGCTAAAGCAGCTGTTGAAAGAAATTGGAAAACCTGTCAACTTGAAACAAGTTCGAAAGAATCTATCCAAACTATCTATTGTATCTCCGTTTGTCATCTACTACTCAAAGAATGCCAATAAATGGGAAACCAAAATTCCTCTTCGCATTTCAAGTATGTAAAGGTAACCAGTCTAATATTTTATTTCTATTGCTCGCCTCTTTTCATTGCCTGGCACTGACAGAATCCTCTTTGCATTAAACATTAACCCAAATGATACTCTCATAATACTCATTATGTATGCCTTCTATTGATTAAGTTGATATATTAAATGAATTTTCAATATTTAGCTCCTTTTATTTCATCTAAAGCTAGGAATATCCTAAACTCCTCAATCCTCACTATGTTGTAAAATTAGTTATTTTTTGTTTATATAAAATTATATGTACTTTTAATGCCCTGCGTTTTCCGGTAAAATGGAAATGTCCTGGGCTATTGTATTTTGTCCTTTGTTGTGCAAGTTTGAACAATAAAGTGATGTTTAAAAAAAAAAAAAAACTGTCACATGTTTTATTTTTCATAAAAAGTGTAGCATGTTTATCAAAATAGCCAGAATGAAAATGAGCTAAGGTAGCTAATTTGCAACAATTTGCATACAGTACCTTCTGCATCAGGTATTGTTAGGGTTATATTACGTCTCCATAATTTCAACTGGAGCCTCTCAGTGCATGGTTTATTTGATTAATTGAGAGGGGAGGCGCATATTAATGTAGAGACAGGGGGACCAAAGTATTATTATTCCAAAGATCTTTTGGACCCTGCCAAAGCAATGTCCTTATAATTTATAGGCTAGCTGTAGGCCTCTTTGATAATGTGATAATCTTACTTTGATACTTGGGTTTGGTGTATATGCTAATAATCCAGTTATATATTATTATTTGTTCACTTTACTGCTATGATAACCACAAGAAAAAAAGTTCTTGCCTTTTATCATCTGTTTCCTCTTTCATGCATTGTTATTGCGTGATCTGTTTGATAATATATGCGAATGTAGTTTTATTAAATGTCAACTTTAATTTCAACTTAAAAAATAAAACTGTTTTATATTTCAAAATTCTTTTATAAAGCGATGATTTCAAAAACGTAATTAATCTCAATTGTCACTATCATCCTTGTCATACATTCACACTTTGTTCTCCACTGTTCTCTGTATTGTGAACAAGGGAATGGCATAAGGTGCTGGTATACTTCAAGAATGGCTCGTGTCAACTCATTTACCTCTTCGACACCGTAATGAGATCCTTCGGGTTGTAGGAAACTCTGAAGTTGAGATGGAATTGTTTCCTCAAATAGGGCAAGACGTCGACCAGCTGAGGAAAGTAACCCCTGGCAGGCATTATCACGTGGTCACTTTTCAACAATCTCAACCTGTCGATTAAATTGTTACATCTGGGCGGAAGCTTGACCAGGTATTCGGATATGGTCCCGTTCTTTGTCTCGTTTTTGGCGACTTTCTCGAAACAGGAGACCAACTCCTTGATTTGTATGGCGTTAATGGTCATGACAGAAACCTTTGAACCAACGGCTGATGAATATTCATGACCAAATACTGCCAGGTTCATTCTGATGATGGCGTCTGCTTCGTCTATGACCTTACCGCAATGGCTGTTGAGAAGTATACCTGAGTTACCTACAAGAGCACAAGACTTCACCCGCTGTTCAAACCAATGAGTTAGATTTAATGCATTCGATTTCGCGATATCTTCATAAGTTTTTTTCACTATCATGTCTCCGGGATCTACGTCTGCACCAAATATCTGAACAGTTTGCCACGGCTTCATCACTTCGTTAACCTTGTCCCTGTTTATCAAACAAAACAAAAGAAAATCGACCATTGCTCACGAGATTTTATATTTTTATCTTATTCAAACAATCGTAACTTTAGTAGATGGGGGATATATATGAATATATAACTATAAGCATAAATGTATGATGACATTTCTAACTTGATTGTTCATATATATTTTTTTCAATAACGCAATTTTTTAAATATTAACATTCTTAGCCTTCATTAAATTCTGCAATTTTACAAGTCTTACGTTAAAAAAGAGTCGGGTAAGACGTGATAGAAACCAATTTTGAATTATTTCTTATAGGATTGACATAATGAAACGAATTAACACAAACGGTGCTTCTGCATGGATGTCTAGCATTGAATTTCAAGTTCTATACTCACTGTATTTCAATAACGGAGGTTCTGTTAAACCAAGGGCGTCCATTGTAGCGTATATCTTTATCAGCAAAGGCCGTGCGAGTCATTTGCATGTTTAGGCCTAAAAACAGCACAAAAATGAGAGCAATAAAGAATTCGAATAAGCATTACTGAAGAGGACGATCATTCCGAAGGTCGCAGGAATGGTCGCACAATTTAAAAGTGGAGTGTAAAGAAAGGTATGACGGGGAGAATGGGAGATACGACGTTTGAATCAGCGACAGTTACTTCGGGACTTATATTACGTTAAAGGTATAGGGTTTAGCTTGGGGTTGGGTTTAAAGGGGGTTTAGGGTAAATTTTAGGTATAGTGTATAGGTGTAGGTGCAGGGTTGAAGTTAAGAATTCGATTAGAGCAGGAAATGGAGCAATGGTCGCTGAAGTATATGTCGCACATGATGCACATCCGCCTGGCTCCATGATGGCGCTATTCATCTCTCCAGACTCCAGGCCCTTAGAAGCTAACGCTGAAGTAAATTGAGCCATCCGACAAAGTCTTGGAGAACCATAAATTGAGTCTAAAATATCAAGATGACTACTACTGTCAAGATAATTTATTAGTTTGTTTTAACATTTTAGAGGTTTGATTTCTTTAATTTCAAAAGTATATATACTTGTTAAGTTGTTGGGTGTTTTCAATCTACGTCTCTTTCATTAGTAAAATAAAAAGGAGCACTCATCAAAGTAACAAGAGGCGCTTATCATATAAAAAAGGGGTAATTATCGAAGGTGTAAGGTAATAGCTATTATCAGAAGGGGAAAGGTGGGTATTTATCTCAAATGAAAAGGGGTACGTACCAGAACTATACTAAAGAGAAACAGTTTCCGATTTAAAAAGTTGCATTTTGGGGGTACCTGAAAAGATGGGGAACTGTGCGCCCCTCCCCCCAGAGAGCCGCCTCAGGAGGCATGGCCCCCATTGACCCCCTGGATACGCCGACAGTTGAAAATAAACTCTGCTCACAAATCTTACATTGATTTCACGTAGCTGCATGTAGCTGTCACAATGTTTAGAAATATCTAGTTGTCAAATAGGTAAGTTTAGGAGTGCTGTTTTTAACTGTTAAAGGGCATTAGTACATCTGCTAAGCTTCTGCACTATTTAATCAACGACAAAAAGATCATCATCATCATAATCATCTCTGTCATCGTCTGCTTCGGAACACATCAACTAGCGACAGTCTGTGCATGGCGACAATATACAGATTGGTGTCCCACCCCCCATCTTCAACAAAACAATTTCGATCATATTTATACATAAATAATATATAAATGATCAAACAAAAATCCATATAATGGCTAAACAATGATCATCATCATCACGGCCAAAAACTTTGGGGCAGAGAAATAATTAAAAAATGACAAAATGAATAAGGTCACGATGCCAACACTCTCAAAACATTTTCTAAAACGGAACCATTTCTTTATTATTTAATTTTATTTGAGTTTCGTTTGATATATGGATTTTTCCATTTCAAAATAAAACTTTACAACCGAAAAAAAATTTAACAGAGAATGTTTTACGTCCTACAACCTTCAGAATACAAATAAGTGCATTAGTATTGCCACCGCAAAATCCAAACAATGTAGTTTGATTTGTAAGTATAGTCCTTTCCCCGTATTACGAAATACCTAGTACTCAAACTTCGACCACAATAGTGACAAAAACAAACAAAAAACTACTTCAGTTTTCATTTTTTCTTCTTCTTTTATTTCACATGAAAAAACAATACATTAACAAAACATATCATACTGACAAAACTGATATTCATGAACAATAAAGACATCTACACAGCATAAGTTTGTGTTGCATTTACACTAGATAATTTCGAAATTACATGTGAAAAAGGGAACTTAATAAAAAGCATAGCTTGTGGAGTTTAAGTTCCTCAAAATCATTTTGACACAGTGTCATTCATAATCAGGTAGAAGTATAACAATTAAAAAGAAAAAAGAAAAAAAGCAAGTATCAAGTATAGCAAAGTATACGGACAAAAAAAATGAAATGATATAGATGATGGATGTAAGAAAGAAAAAAGAAATAGGAATAGAAGGTAATGGGAGTCAGAAGAAGAATGAGAAGATCTAAGAGGAAGTTTTAGAATGGAATGTTCAAGGTCGGGAACAAAATAGAATAGTAGTGCATTACACGTACAAATTCAATATTAACAATTTAATGTTTTTTGAAGCTGCCACAGTTTTTGAGCTGTTCACGATTCGGATCAATGTTGCTCCAATAGTTTGGTCATGTGTATGATATTGTGTTTTGTGCGAAAGCTGTCTCGGTTAAAGGAAGATGATAGTTTGCACGTGTTGCATGTCGTGTTTGGTATGTGTGTATAGCGTCATCTTTTGTAAAGAGTTCAGTTATGGCTGATGGGAGTTCTCGGCGGGAAAACTGAAACAAGAATATGCCGAGATTTGAAAGGTATAAATCTTTAAGTCCCAAAAGTTTGTCTTTAAAAAAATGGGTCAGTATGTGAGCAATAGTTAGCATCATTTATCACTCTGAGTACACGTTTCTGTAAAAGTAGTATTTAATATGTGGTGTTTGAATTAGCCCAAGCAAGAATTTCATAATGTAAGTACGGCAGTATTAGGGTTGAGTAAAGAAATAATAGTATTTTGTACGGGAATTGAAGTCTAAATTTGTTTATAACACCAATATTTCGTGAAAGAAGTCGGCAGAGTATATCAATGTGTGTTTTCCACGATAATTTGTTGTCAATGTATATTCCAAGAAATTTGTAGATTGAACACAGTCAAGGGCTGCTCCATATTTGAATACTTCACCCGGAAGTGAGTCAATAATATTGCTAAATAACATGTAATTGGTTTTGTTAATATTCAAGGAGAGTTTTGTTTGCCTGGATCCATTCATAAATTAAAGTAACTTCATAGCAGTATTTAGTAAAAGTTGTGGGGTCACGATGAGATACAAATATGTAAGTGTCATCTGCAAATGAAATTAATAATAAAATGGTAGATACGCTTTTAAGATCATTTATGTGTAAATTAAAGAGCAGCGGGCCGAGTAACGACCCTTGTGGTACACCACATGTAATATGTCTGACATTTCATTCGCAATTATTGACCGAGACAAATTGGGTCCTGTCTTGCAAGTAATTTTTGAACCACTCCGGGACCTTTCCTCTCACACCATAGTGCCAGAGTTTAGATAATACAATTTTGTGATCTATAGTGTCGAAGGCCTTGGAGAAGTCCAGGAACATTCCAATGGTGTGTGAATTATCATCAATTGCTTTAACGACTTTGTTTATGAATATGAGCATTGCGTGAGTTGTTGTATGTTTTTTGCGAAAACCGAATTGAGAGTCAGAAAGTAAGTCACATTCTGTTAAGAACTTAATGGTGCGCGTATAAATCATTTTCTCTAAGATTTTGGAAAATGTTGTTAATAGAGATATTGTTCTGTAGTTTCCGCAGTCACGTGTATCTCCTTTTTTGTTTATAGGTAAACTTTTGCTTTGTTCATATGTGAGGGAACAACACCATTTATAAGCGATAAGTTAGAAATGTGATTAAATAGGATTACAATTTCTAAGATTACATGTTTCAAAATACTGTTCGTGATTCCATCATAACCAGGACTCTTTTTAAGTGGTAGATTGTTTACTATGTCAATTATCTCTTTCTTGCACTGGGGTGAGAAATAGGGATTTTGGATTTGGATTTTAAAGAAAAGAGTGAAAGTTTTTCCTCAAGGGTGGAATAGCTCCAGCAACAGTTGAACCAACTCCTACAAAGTAATCATCAGATATTCGGCAATTTGAACTGGGTCTTGGTCGTATCATCTTGCGCGCGAAGTTCCTAGCTGTATTCTTGTTTTCGCAGCGTTCCTATTCAGTGCACAGTTTATTATTTTCCATGAATTTTTAAGATCCTTTTTATGAGTTTCAAACTGGTTACAAAATATTCCTTTTTTGTAGAACGCAAAATAATTGTTAATCTTTTTTTATAATTTGTGTACTTTTGCTCACTGGAAGTTGATTTGCTATTTTTTTATTTGTAGAATAATCGTTTTTTCTGTTTATGCAACGTAGCAGCGATTTTGTTATTTTGTGAACGAGAATATTGGGAAGTGATCGCTGCTGTCGGTCAAAATTATACCCGTATAGAAGCGTGTGTTTGATGATATGAAAATATGTTGTCTATAAGTGTTGCTGAAGAATTTGTGATGCATGTAGGTTTGTTTATTAAAGGAATGAATGAGTGTGTAAACAAGGTGTCTAAGAAATCATGACAGAATAAATCTTCATCTACTCTTAGGAGGTTAAAATTGAAATCACCCATTATGCAAGATTTATTTCTCATATATTCTTATGATAATAATGTTCTGAGAGAGGATATAAAATCATTCTGCGGAGAATTTGGTGGACGGTAAATTCATCCAACGATTACATAGATGCCTTCTATCGTAATTTCAATAAATATACTTTCAATTAAGTTTGACATGAGATTCAGTTGTGATATAGAATTGTAATTAATATTGAAGAGACATATAACGCAACACCGATTTTTTTTTCTCGATTATTTGAAATGAAGTTATAACCAGGCAAGTTATAAATTGGGTAAGGTTCATTGCGAAGCCATGTTTCCACTTAGGCCAATTATAGATAGGGGTGAAGATATATTTTCAACTAAGTACTTAAATTTGTCTAAGTTTTTTACTTATGCTTCGGATGTTTAGGTGAAAGCACGAGAGTGCTTCTTGTTGCTTTGGAATAATATTTTCAGTAAATTGATTTATTGTGTAATATTTGCTAGTTTGTGGTGCTTTAGTAGTATAATTGGGATCAATAATTATGGTTTAAATATTCTGGAGTTTGTTCTCATACACGACTTACAGCATTTAGTTCATATTGGTCCGCACGCGTGTGCTCTGTTGTATTAGAGTTATGGTCGAGCTGTGGATGTATAGAAGATTTGGCAGAGATAGAATCGCAATCCTGCAAGGAATGAAATGGAAAAGTATTTGATGAGGCCATTTTTTAAATAAGAAAAGTATAGAACATAGTTAAAACGATTCGATTCAGGACTCCGACTCCCCTTACCGAGAAAAGAACAGTCAAGATGAAAATTGAAATACGAGGTTGAGAAAGGGATGGAATTATGGTGTAAGGTGAATGGAAAATACATACAACATAACAAACAACACGTGACACTTTTATGTCTATCATAATTGATATAAAATGAGTTTACGGATTAACTTTTTATGTAACTATCTGATAATAAACTTGTGCACACAGGCTTTTAAAATTGCCTCTGAATCATTGCGTGTGGAAAAAGAAAACCCTGAAAGAACACTTTGCAACTCTTGGCATAAAAAGAACAAAGTTACGTATGCCGGTTTGAAAACTTGCCAGGTACATACTTCTCATTTGAGAAAGAAGAAAAAAGTGAGAGAGGAACCTCGAAGGTGCTTCACCTTATCGACAAAGAATAACAGAGTAGTCTTAATTTGGCTAATTTAAATAAGATTTTGTGCAAATATCTTAAGCGAAACAGCATCGGAAGCATGCACTGCAGTTGTGTACATTTTTTCATAAGCAAAACGTTCGACAGGTGTATGAATTTCATGGTTTAGGCCTGAGTACAAAATTGGAAAGTTGACAATATAAGCAAAAATTACAAGCGAAGCATTTACAGCACATTTAAACCTCCGACACTTTCAGTTAACGAATTACTGGAGCTGCGCGTGATCTAGTCGTGTAAATTTGGAAAGGAGAAAATCAGATTTTTAAAGCATTTGGCATTCGACAGTTTATTCGAATACCATAGCAAGATCTGACTGTCAGGCTCTTCCATCTTGTCTATGATGCCACGCCTAAAGGTAAAGACCCGTTTTGGAAACGCCCCTCTCTCAAAAAAGGAAACGGAAGCTCTCATTACCAATCATGTGAAAGAATATGTTTTGACTAATACGTGATGATATAAACTTTGCGGGTAAACCACCTACTAATTGATATATTTGGTAAATTATTATATCTATTGGGACCAAATAGATATCGCGCACGTGCTCGCGTAGTCCCATATACATCTTTCTGTGTACAGTGCTTGTAACTTTACCAAGACTGGGCCAACTTTCTTATCATTTTGATGATTCCAGAACCTTGCAGTACACACCAATACTTATATGCTAGATGATCAACCTTTTCTGATCGATTTCACAACGTTTCTTTCACAAAGCAATCGCATGACCAGAACTGGTCTTTATCTTTAACATAGTTAACAGTAGCACACAAGTCATGCATAGAATTCATCGAAACATTTTCATAAAATGGGAAGCTGCTTCATTAAAATAAGTGTCTGAAAAGTTGATACAATGAAAGAGTTTCGATCGTAAACACCCTGGTAGGACAGGCTCTTCCTGCATCTGTGCATAATAATCCTATACAGTGCGTATAAAAAACGTGTACCCAACTTTCGTAGCTCCTTTAATTACAAAGTTATAACCTATGTGACCTTGAATCATATTACATGGTAAAATATAACTAATACGCTGTCTAATGATACCATATTCATAATCCTGCTGCCACGGATTACTGAGCAGGTTTTTCAAAAAGTATTGTCAAAATCCTCTTGTACGAAGTTTGGGCTGAAGCAATGAATTTGGGTCAAAGGCCACTATGTGTGTGTTATCTCATTCCAACAACAATTGCTCACTTATTTACATTGAATGTTAGGAAGTTGAAAAGAACTGAAAGGGGTTAATATCAACTCAGACTCAAGGAAATGCTAATGACAAGCAAAATTTATGATATTCTCTTCATTATGATTATTACAATCTTGACTTCATTTACACCCATTGTCTAAGGTAACCTTCTAATTGAGTGATACAAAATTGATAAAGTTTATTTGGAATGTTGTCTCTTTTCATGAAAGTCTACCTTCAATTTATTTGAAACTTCTTTCTTGCACTGAGGTTTAGTAACCTTTAAGGTTTCATTCGCTATTCGAGATAAACACCCTATGCTCCTTACGCGTGTGAAATGGCACAGCAGACAAGTGAGCAGAGAGGAATTAGATATCATGAGATAAGAAGTTAGTATAAGCTGTTCAAAGTAATTAAAGGTTATCCTATAGATTGAAACAAGGTTCTGTGAAAGCCTAGATACATTGCTTCATTTTAAACAATGAAGCACTGAAGCACGAGGCATAATTTAACTTTTAAAAGGATTTAAGACCAAAGAAGCACATGCATATGGCCTGACTCACATTCGTTCCATCAGCCAAACTTGGAACAAGGCGATTTCGACAACACTTTTTAAAGACCCTGTTGCTCAGTCACCCATTGAAGAAATATTTTGAATAAGGTATCATTGGACAGAAAACAAGTTACTCATCATCGCAAAATTTATTTCAAAGTCACATTGGTCATGTATTTTTAATTAGGAGCTACCACAATTGGGTACACTGTTGATGATTCAAAGAGATTTGCATGAAGTATGCAAAACATGAATCAGAATCATGTAATACTTCATTATCATGGGTTATACATAACGCAATTGGTGAAAATGTAAAATTTTGATGTTTACCAATTGGTCATGATTAATTGTAAGTACGATAATAGATTAGTACATTATGTTCACGTTGTGTTTACATAATAAAGAGAAAACAACAACATGGATCAGATTATCGGATCGAAATTTTGCAAAGCATTGAATTATGGGTGCATCCCGAGAACATAATTCAAGCCGATTCAGTAAGTATTGGACAAATATACTTCTTCTTTTTGGTCTGAAGTCCTACTTTCGTGTCCATTAGCCTGATTATGGTTGAAAGATGATGATTTTTGCGGAGATCGTAGGCAATGTTGACCAGACGTCCCTGTTCCTGCTTTAGAGTCGCCGGTAGGTCAGTGCGCACGGTGATTTTCACTTCGCGGGTTGGGGACTGACCTCCCTCGGCCCGGGAATGGTAGCGTGGCTTTTCGTCGTTGACCTCGGTTTGCTTGACCGACAGCCGATGAGCGTTGATGAGGGGGACTTAAACGAATCATTTTCTTCTCAAATTCCGCTAAGTTTGAAGACAAAACATCAGATAGCGTTTTCCACCTTGTCGAGTCGTGAAGAGTTGAATTCTAAAGACTCTTCTAGGTTAGCTACCTACTCCTTTGTAGAGGCTTAGTCGTGCTTAACATCCGAGATTTTTTGAACCACCCTGTCAAGTTTAGCGTTTATGTCGTGAGACAGCTCCGCGAATAGCTTGCGCATTTCTAGCAGGAGCTCCGGGCCCTATGCTCCGCTAGCAGCGACCGCCAGATCGCTAGCATTTAGTCTAGCCGTTATCAGTCCCGGACTCCCGGGTTGGGCGCGTTGCCATTTCTGCTTTTCCTTGCGTTTTCACTTGAAGTTTCCAGCTCCGTAAAATGTATGATTTTGCCATGCCGTTATATAGAGCCAGTACTAGTGTTCATAGTGTTTGTTAAATCAAGTGCACTATCTGCTCATATTATTTTCAGTTTTTTTTTTAAAAGTTCACCCAGAATGAACAAATTTTTGTTCATTATAAATTATGATGGTAAAAGTGTGAAATAAAATTTCACGTCTCTTCGGCATTATTATCCCCTCGCCGACGAAGTCGGAGGGGATATAGTAACGCTGCCGTTGGTCCTTTCGTCCGTCCTTCCGTAACAATCTGGTTTCCGATCGATAACTTTAGTAATGTTTGACGGATTTCAATGAAATTTGATATGAAGGTACATGATATAAAAACACAGCCTAAGTTCGATTTCGGAGTATGTAGGTCAAAGGTCATAGCTCATTAAATATGCGAATCTGGTTTCCGTTCGATAACTTTAGTAATGTTTGACAGATTTTAGTGAAATTTGATATGAAGGTACATCATATCAAAGCACAGCGTAAGTTCGATTTCGGAGTATGTAGGTCAAAGGTGAAAGGTCATATCTCATTAAATATGCTAAAATGCCTAATTATATATGCGAAAATGTGGTTAACTTCCTTGCCTAGTAATAGTCTAGTCTATTAAATGGAGGTAAGTTGTTCTGACGAATATAGGCCATTTGTACCCTGCGAGGGGATGCTACGCTTTTCGTTGACTTGTTTTCATTTGCAAAACGGTTGTAGCGTCTTGAGTTTAGGTTAAGGTTGAGCTCTGGGAGGAGGGGAAAAGTAATTTGTGATCGTTATAATTGTACTATGCAAGTGTGGAAGCACATCAGATAACAAATGTTCCCTGAAAAGCATGGCTCTTCAAATGCCTTTATATTCTAAATATGGCATGTAACATCGTAAAAATCTGGACGGATTTTTACGCCACATGTTCGTGTAGTCCCATTTACATTTTTCTGTGCACAGGGCTTGTAATTTTACCAAGACTGGGCCAAATTTCCTATCATTTTTATGACTCCAGAACCTTGCAGCACACACCAATACTTATATGCTACATGACTAACATTTTCTGATCAATTCCACATTCAGAGCGGCCGGTGCGCCGCGGAGCCGACTCTCTTTTGAATTTGTCCCGCGATATTTTTACTCAGTCGCTTCGAGATCCCGGTGCCGGGAGGACCGTTGGTCCTCCTCGATTTGCACCCGTCAGTATCCAGTGGTATTTTCGTACCATTGTCTCGATGGAATTAATTCAATTTCTGAGTCGACAGTTTGACTCAATTGGCTGCCTTATACCGATTTAGATGTTTTTGCTGGAAACCGATTTGCGTTTCGGCGTTTGAAGGCCTGAGCCTGACTAATGACTTCGACTATCGTTCCGTCTTCGATAACCGTCGACGTCGAACTTTAATGCGACTCGAGCCTCATCAACGTCGAACTTTGAATAGAAGATATAAGAACCTCATTCTTACCTTCTTCGTATTCAATTTTCGTTTCGTCGTTTGAAGAGCTGATCCTAACTCTGACTAATGACTTTATCGACGTCGAACTTTATTTCCGAACCACACCATCGCCGAACGTTAACTCCGCGTCCGATCGACAGTGCCGACCTTCCGTTCATCGTTCATCTTCGAACTGTATTCTGATCATCGACGTCATCTATGATCGACCCAGTACCATTGTTTCTTCGACTTTCGACTAAATTCGAGTCCAACTCCAAGGTTGTATATTTATATATGTAGAGACTAGTGTAATTTGATGAGCGGCAGTCTTTCGCTATATAAATAGACTACCTACTGTAAATTATTTTATATTGTGAATGTAGGCCTATTTGAATTATTACCCGGGCTAGATTTAAGCTCTGATGAATAAATGCTCTTTTAAATTGTAGGCCTATATCTTGTTTTACTTGTTTTTTGTTTATAGCTGTCTGGTCTCTCGTAAATCACAGTAAAAAAAGGATCAAAAGGATCAAAGGATCGGGTTTTTACAGGAAACCTGGCCCGCGCCCGCGCAAATGCCCGCGGGCGCCGATGGGTACTTCCCCGCGATCTCTACTGTATATGGTCATTCGAATAATGATCATCTTCAATGCCCCCGATCTTAAGCTCTTGCCAAACGGTCAAGAGCTTAAGACACCAGTTAGCGACTCACAACGAAGTCTACATACACACAAGACAATACACAAAACAACAACAACAAACAAAATAGTTTTCGTCATTAGTTATAGATACTATGTCCCTTTTGCAGGCCAAAACATGCAAAGGTTAAATTCCAACGGCATTTGAAAGATAATACTAAATTAGAACTTTCCTCAAAACAAAAAGGGCTTGAAAATGTTTTTTTTTTCTGGGAAAATAACGACCGTTAGTTGTCGAATCGAATTTAGCGATCGCGGTCGTTTAATTAAATAGTCTGATTTTCATACCCTTGAACCGAATGGTCGTACGTTTTGTGTTGCGCAAAGATTCAATCAGTTTAATTTTGGCCATTACAAGAAGTGGGTTATTGATGTAGACAAATGCTCAGCTCATGTACCATTTACAGTTCATTTTATGTATGTTATTACCAAAGAAAAAGCTTCTATTGTCAACTTGCCGTAGCCTAGCATATTTGAGTTATTCTACCCTTAAAGTAGTACTACCACAACCTTACGTATTTTGTATAAATGACAATGTCTAACCTTTGAACCTAAATGGATGCTTTTCTTTATGTGAATCAACAAACGAGCAATCTCAGTAAATGTATCTCTAAACATTTACTAAATTTCATGTTATTACGATGTTCAACGATATCAAACTTAGATATCTCGAAGCCCAGGTTGCGGCTTACAATTTCATTTTGAATTCTTGTTCAAGTATAAACAGCCAAATGCTTTGTTATCTTAATTGAACTGACTATTCTTTACAACTTGCTGTAGCCATGTTGAGTTATTTTACCTTTAAAGTAGTACTACCACAACCATACGTATTGTGTATTTTCTTAATCGGAAAATAACAATATTTGAAGAAGAACAAAAATCCTTGTTGATTTTACTATTCTGTTTTACCCATATTTCAAGGGTGTCATCTGTACGTCGCATTACACATGTAAAATTCATATCTGCGAACGGGGGGGGGGGGTGGCCAAAGGCAAATCAAGAGCTTGTAAATACTCTTGCTCATCATGTTCGTTAAGCATGTGAACATTCTATGTTTATTTTAAGTCTTTTTTCTTTGTATGCCGTGGTCAAAAGCATTGATTAAGGTGTCCTTTGATTCCTTATGTGTTTTCCTAGTTATGCCATACACACGCCTGAAATGGTGTATACAATTGTGTTTCAATGTGCCAAATGTGCACTCTTTATTGTTGCACTAACCAAGTACATAGCAAGCCAAATTCTTGAATGTTTGTGGTTGATAAATAATAATAGCTCAGCAGGTATTTTTTGTATACGAACTTGACACTTTTATGTGTGTAATCTCATGTACGACATTTTATTCGGAGAAGCCAGATTTACTTCTGCGCTTATTCTTCTGTCATGTATACGCCTGTCACTTGCTTGTCGATTTTTTCTTATTCAGCGTTATTTTTATTCAATGCCTAGTGTCAAACAGATTCCTCAAAACTAATCTCTTTGCCGGAATGTCTCTGTTCTCTATGATGAGTGATGTGATTAACATAAGTAACACTCAAGATGCCACAAGAAATGTTAAATTTACGAATAAAAAAGAGGGTGACAACTCAGATATAGCAACATTCCTAAATTCAACAACTCCTGAATTGCAGCTTGAAATCGATTCTAATGAAATGCCCTCCCGTTAGAGTTAATCGAAAGTCCTTCTTTATATACTTTCAAACGTAAATTGAAGGAACTGCTGTTTAAAGCATATCTTGATGTCAGTGTATAACTTTTACTTGCAAGCGTATTGGGTTTGGCTGTCGTGCTTTCAGAAATACGTCTAAATTTTTAAAAATAAAATCACCCTTACTTTTTATATCCGAGAGTGCGACGGCTGACACAATGCGCTTGCTCACTTCGTTATTTTTATGTATGTATATAAATTATGTACAAATGTAGTCATTTTATTATTATCTGTAATGTTCGTTTACCAGCTGAGCACCCATTGTACAATAATTTAAGTACATGTACACATTTTGTCTACATTGTAAGAAAGTGAAGGAAAATACAAACAACACCACCGCATGTTTCTTTTTTCTTTACCTTTTTATTTTTAAATTATTTAGATTGGTCACTATTCATATCCGTCCTCCATTCATTACCACAAATTATTTCACCGGGGCCAACAACTTTACAAGCTTGCTTTCATGTAGGTCCCATCATATTTCTCTCAGTTAAATCAGTACTCTATATTGACCACTTATCTTTTTGTTATTTATTATGTATCATTGATTGTAATTTCATCACAAAAACAAAACTTTATGTACTTTATTTATAAATGTATACGTAACATAAGAATTATGAAATAAATGAAATGAAATAAAATGAAATGAAATATAGCTTTTTACTACGTAGACGCGCGCGGCGATCTCTATAAATGTCCGGCTTGCCAGATTCTATTGTTCAAGTGCGGATTAAGGCTGCCTAGTCTGAATCACCCAAAGTCTGTGGTCAGTAGTATGGGTGCATATTTAGGGCGTAGATTTTAGATCATGTCGTTGTATCGGCATGGCATGCGTGTGTGTGTGTGTGTGTGTGTGTGTGTGAGTGAGGGGGGGGGGTATTGGATCAAGGTTATAATGAAGGAGGGTTACGAATGACTAATTTTGACTCGTTTGTAAAAACCCAACGGGTAATGTGGGTGAAAAGACTATTGTACGGAGAAAAATCTATGAGATGGAAGCTATACTTTGATTTCTGCTTCAAGATGGTAGGGGGTAGATTTATTTGTTTGTGTAACTATGATTCCAGGTTATTAAGTCTCAAAGTACCTAAGTTCTATTTAGAAATAATCAAAGCATGGGAAGAGTTAGAAGGTTGTAGGAATTTTGAAGAAAAGAATAATCCAATTATTTTTAACAATAAAGATTTCTTATTGGAAAAGAAAATGATTTTTGATGAGGAGTTGTTTACACGCAATATAATTTCAATTCAAGATATTTTGCTGAAAATGGCATGCGGTCAATATCTCATTTTCAACATTTGGGGCTAAAAGGAAACAAAATTGTTGATGTATGGAATATTGGGAAGCTATGTTGAGAAGCGGAAAAAAGGATAACTGGAGTTTAGTGGATCTGTGGATGTAAAAGAGTATGATATTTTAATGCAGTTTAACAGTACTGTGACGCTCCTCAGAGATGTATTATCGAGGAAGGTTTATGAATATTTTATAGAGAAGTGACAAAACTTATTTGGTAGGAATTTATTCCTTGAAACGCAGCGCGCGTAACAGCTGCATTGCTAAAGCCAGGGTAATTATGCTGCATTATTGTAGAGCGCTTAGAGACTTCTGATAAAGTAAGTGTTAGGCGCTATATAAGCACTATAATTATTAATTATTCATGATGGACGGAAATTTTCAGATTTTTCAAATGAGGTATGTAGGGAGATATTTAGTAGGCCTAGGAAAGTTACTCTTGTTAACAGACTAAGAGAAATTCAGTATAAACTGCTTCATGGAGCAATATATACTAGAGAACACTTATTCAGATTCGGCTTTGTTGTAGATAACTTGTGCTCATTTTGTAAGCAAAAGATTGAAACATATTTACACTTGTTCTGGGAGTGTGCACATGCTCAAATGTTATGGCAGAATGTAATAGCTAAGTTTGAGCTAAGGCAATTAAGGTCTATCGACTGGATAGATATTCATTTAGGGTTGTCCGGTAATTCCCCACGAATAAAGATATTTAATACAATTATTTTTGCAATGAAATATTGGATATATAGATGCAGGTGTAAGTCCGTAATATTGTCTTTGGGGGAGTTTCAAAAAGAACTGTTGGAATTTAGGGAAGAAGAAAAGAATATTGCAGAGAGGGCAGGAAAATTGGCCTTACATCTTCAGAAGTGGGAACAAGTGAAGTTTTCATGAAGTTTTAACACTAGGCTATTGTGGCTATTGTAGCCTCGTTTAAATGATTTTTAAATATTTTTTTGTAAATAGATTGTTTCTGTTTGTCTGTCGCTCCAATTTGGGGTATTCTGAGGGGGCTAGGAACAGTGTGTGTATATGTGTGGAAGTATGGTCGGATGTGTGTGTGTGTGTCGCATGGTGGGGAGGGAGGGGGGGGGGTTAGTTAGTAGTGTGTTGGTTGGATGGGGCTATTTGTTTTATGTTACAACTGATTTCATTTTTGTTTTCATCAATCGTACAATCTATGTTATGAAAATGATTTGAAATCATGTTAAGAAACAACAATTGTATTTTATTTCTAAGATTGATTTGTATTGTTTGAAATCAATAAAAAAAACTATTTAAAAAAAAGTGAACGATCGGACCCAATTGGCAAAGGCCCATCACGATACTAATACTTACAGAGGCCTATACTAGCTGGCGATTAATTCTATCTTTTAAAGCAGCCGAGAATAAATAGGCCTTCATTTCCTAGACATAGATCAATTTTTGTTTTAACAAGAGCTATAATTATAGAGGCAATAGTGACCCGTCACGACAAAATGAGACAGAATTCGCTCGGCGAGACCTTAAGAAAATTTGGAAAAACGTAGAAATGTTCGAAATGTTTCATGAATGTTCTGCAAAAATATTGAGTACAAAGGATCGATAATGGGAAGTGAAAGAAAATTAAACATTTTTTATTCGAGTATATTTGTTCCGACTCTCTAAAAAAAAAATGCAAATTTTATACCTCTTTTAAAACGCGAAAAGAACAATGTCGAGAATACAAGTGCGTGACTTAGAAGGGAGATAGAAAAATATTAATAAGCGTCTGGTCAGCGCACGTCTTAATTCTTAGTCTTTAAAAAGCGACCAAATTCAAAAGGTCTTTTAATAAGCGATTAGATAAGAAACGTAACTTTTTAAAGATAGAGAACGTGAACTGTGTCAAGATTACAAACGTGTGATAAAGAAGGTAAGAAAAAAACTGTCAATAATAAACAGCCCGGTCTATTACATTTTTGGATTTATGAACCTTAACAATCATAAACGTTTTACATTATAATTTTGGACTTATAAAACCTTTCTCGTTTTCGCAATTACGCACCCTTTTCCATTTTCTGCATTATAAACCCTTTTCTCACCATCGGAAATACAAAAACATATCAATCATGTTTTGATTCTTATTCTTAATAAAACGGCAAATTCTAATAGATCTTTTTAAATGGCGAACGGTAAAATGAAGTAGCTTGTATGGATGTAATGAACGTTTGACTATAGGGAGAAGAAGGATAAAAAGGAATGAAAAGAAAATCTTGAAATGAAAAGAAAAAGAGACACCAGGAGCTGTATCGAGATTATGAAACAGGCATTTTTTAAAGGAAAGAATGAAAGTAGGCCATGTAGGGGATTAGACAAAATCATGATGACATTTTCTTTTTCTAAAGATCGAGCTAACTAGAGCGGAGAAAAGATGAATCATTGAACAAAAGATCCGTTCATGATGAGGTTTTGTTCACCCCACCTCGCTGTTGAGTTCTGTCGAGCTAATACAAAAGAAAGTTCGCTCTAAAAGAAAGATCAGGAAATGTGGAGAGATTTCATGCACGTTATTTACCAGAGAGTACAAGAATAAAAGTAGGGGACAAGATAAAGATCATTATGACATTTTTTTGTAAAGATCAAGCTAACTATGGCAGAGAAAAGATAGATCATTGAACAAGAGATCTGTTTGTGATGAGTTTTTTCACCTCACCTCGCTGTTGAGTTCTGTGGAGCGAATAATAATAAAAAGTTCGCTCTAAAAGAAAGAACAGGCAATGTGGCGAGATTTCATGCGCGTGATTTAGCAGAGAAAAAATAAAAGAAGGGACAAGAAAAAAAAATCATTGTTTTTTTTATTCTAAAGATCGAGCTAACTAGGGCGGGAGAAAAGATGATGATGAAGTAGAGAGTGAACAAAAAAAAAAACTTCACTTATAAAAGAGAAAACAGGAACTTTGTCAATCACGAGTGTGTGATTTTAGAAGGAGCGAACAAACATCTGTCATAAACTTGACACAATTGCTGTTCTCTCTCTTTAAAAAGCGTACTTTATTTTCTTTTTGATTTAAAAAAAAAAGCTATATAATTTCCCACATTTTAAAGATTAAGAACACAAACACACACACACACACCCACACACTAACGAACAAACGCACCCCCATTTTCATTTTCAGGAAATCCCACAATAGTAATTTATCCGCTATTTTTGGAATCCACTCTTCTTTTAATTCAACAACTTTATCTTTAAATGTACTCACAAATTCTTGATCTGCGCACAAGCTATTATTAAATTTCCAGTAAGATTTACCAAAGTGGGGCCCGTCTACAAAATTCCTTAGTTGAAGCAGAACACCAGAGTGATCTGGTGCAATAGATGTCAAAATATCACAGTAGTTAACAGAATTCTGTAAGGCAGACGAGCCAAACCAGTAGTCTAACCGGCTTTGGACAACCGGCCACTTTTGTCTAAATGTAAATTGTTTCTTATCTGGATTTTTTTCTCTCCATATATCTTCTAAGCCAAATTTATCAAGAAGGTCTTCAAATTTCTCATTAAATTTATTTTTTGAAAAGTTCCTTGGTCCCATATAATCCAATTCTCTGTCCATTATTATATTAAAATCTCCTCCCAAAAGAGATAAATCTCCCGGGTTATAAAGCTTAGAAATACAGTTATCTAATTCTTCTAAAAATTCAAGTTGCATCTTTTCTTTATCTCTGGTAGGAAAGTAACAGTTAACTAAAACAAGCTTGGATCGTTGATATTCTAGTTTTATGACAATGTATCTTCCATTTTCATCTCTAACAACATTGTCAATTTTCAGATTTAAGTTCGGAGCAATCATAACTAAAACATCTTTACTGTGGTTTGTTCCATGGCTAAACAACATTGAACCATTCCATTCTGATTTCCATTTTTCTTCCACTCTTCCGTACTATACGTTTCCTGTAAAAATACAATGTTACTACTTTTATTTCTACAAAATTCAAAAATGTTTTTCCTTTTAGCCTTTTCTCTTAGCCCTCTTACATTTAGAGTGAGCAAAGTAAAATAGGACCTCCTATCCATATTTATTTACCATATCCCAGAACTGCAAATGAACGTAAACAAGTGATAGATTTAAATCTGAACAGGCATCACAACACTCCAGCCAATCATCCTCACTCACAAGACCACACCAAAGACACTCCCATTCACACCAAACACAACACTTATCCACCCAACACATAAAACACTGTACACAACAGCCCCCACCCATGCATCTAACACACCTATCTAACATCCTAACTCCTTACAGCCTGAACCCATAGAGCTCCCTTCTGTTTGATAGTTGGCAAAATCGTTAGGGAATAATATCTAATTAAGTGGATAATGCAATTTCCCTTCCTAAATATTCTTAAAAGAGTGCTTTCAGTTCATCTGAGCCACGCTTGCACCTGCAAAATTCACTTTGATGAAACAAAATAAGAATCCACTAAACTCAAACATTCCTTGACTAGATGTACATAAAAGAAAACACTAATGCGCATTGATTAGATGTACATGAAAAGAAAAGAAAAAAACATCAAAAGGAATGTCATCATCGATGACATTCCTTTCGGATCCTGCACCTGACATTGCAATACACACACCATCCAAGTCTTTATCAGTCCTCTGGATGAGTACTAATTGATTGATTGTAAATAGAGAAATGTCTTAAGTAAAGGCTATGCAAAATCAATTCTCAATTCAGCACCAACCAAACAAGAACAGTCTCCGAAAAAAAAGAAAAAAAAATTGTCTTTCACCTTAATGCTTAAAAGTTACGTTCTTCTTATCACAAATGGACTCCTTACTCGAAAAGGCAAGACAACTAAATTCCATTATTATCCTGTAGCTCAAATAATCTCAATTACAGTTCTTTTCCTTTCCAAAAAGCATGAGAAAGAAAGAAAAAATTTTTTTACAAACTTTCTCTTTTTTTCTTCTACATTACACATCTATGATCTTCATGAATTGCAATCCACCATACACATTTTCTGCCTTCTTGACTTTGCCTCTTGCTTAAATCAACTTCATCACAATTATGACCAACCCGATGTACAGTTTTCACAGTTTCAACTGTAGCTATAAACAAAACAACAAAATTATTAAAAAAAAAAAATATATATATATATATATATATACCCTGGTCCTAACCTCAGTTAAATTGGCGCGAGTTTCAAGTTTCCGCCTGTTGCTTCAAAAATATACTGCTTGTCAGTACAGATACATACAATAGTTTAAATTCCTACTATGCACATTTTGACCGTTTTATTAGAAAAGTACAGGAAAAAGCAAACACAACCTAATTGATTGATCGACTGTAAAAAGAAAAATGTCTTAAGTAAAGGCTATGAAAAATTAAGTCTCAATTCAGCACCAAACAAAAATCAAGAACAGTCTCTGAAAACACACACACACGCACACGCACACACACACACACACACCATATTTGTTTGTCAATGCGATCAAAGAGCTTTTACAACATTTACTCTGTTTATTTAGTGGTTTAAAGAATATTCCAATACGCGCTGGCTCAGCCCCCTCAAAATGTTTATCTCTATTTAATACACCACTGCAAGGGCCTGTTGGAGTTTGGGGTTTTTCAGAAAAGGTGCGTTCCCTTTCAGCACTGTATTGACCCTAATCTTCTGTAACTCAGAAACTTCCATTCTCAAAGCACGGTGCGCATGATACACACTAAGAAATAAGGGTGCGATTGGGGTGCAGATTTGCATCCACCAACGTGTATTTAGCAGAGGGTGCTGCTATATTGTAGCAGAATTGTACCTTTATTTCTGGTGTGTAGGAAAGTATTTGATAATGACGATAATAAAAACAATAATGATAATAATGATAATAATAATAATAATAATAATGATAATGATGATACTACTACTACTACCACTACTACTACTACTAATAATAATAATAACAAGAATAATTATAATGATAATAATAACAATAATAATGTGATTAATAATAATAGTAATAATAATAATAATCACAATAATAATAATGATAATGATGATAATAATAGGCCCTATTAATTTACCAATAACATCAATAATGTTAACAACAATAAGCCTATTATCTTATCTCTCCATCGTATGTGTGTTGAGGGGGAGGGGGCTTTATCCCTATCCCCGGCGGGATCGTACGGTCATACTACACCTTGCTGCACCATGATTAAAACTTAATTTATGACATAGTGGCTTGATATCATTTTGGCATTGGCAATACGAAAAAAATGGCAAATGGCAAAAGGGAAATAGGGGAAATAGGGAGGGAGAAAAAGCATGAAAGAGAGAGGGAGGCGTCTTAAAGCCTAGTCTTGCAAGTAAAGACTTTGTTTTGACACTTTTAGAAAGCCGTGCAAACTCTGACATTTCTGTATCTAATTAAAAGGAAGTTTTTGTTATTTTATTTGACAACCATTCTGATATGATATGTTTTTTCGTACAGATATCAATTGTAATGTTTGTTTGTTTGTTTTTAGTTTTTGAGTGTACATGTGGTGCATTAGCATTGAGCAATGAGGGGTGAGGTTTACCTGTCGTAATTATGCATGACATTTGCCTTTCTTCCTCAGTTTTTTTTTTTTTTTTTAAATGATCCATAACAACTTACAGAGACTGTAAACTTGATATCAATCAGCTATTCAATTTTGATGTTACTAGGTGTATAACTGGCTTTGTTACTTTATTATACATAGCGAAAATTGATAAGATTAGATGTACTAAATTTATATCAAGGACCAGGCGCGTAAATAGGATTTTAGTGGGGGGTCAGACAATATATGAGGAGGAAACTTTCGAGGAGTGTAGGAGGGAGTGTCAACCCTCCCATTGTAGGGATTTTGTTTCTATCTGAAAATCAAGTTTTATGAACAATTTCTAACACCAAAACGGATTCACTAATAACTGCAGTGTCCTTACTATGTTATTTGCATTATTTGTTTGTTCTAAGCGGATCTCTTGTCGCTGGGAGGGGGGGGGGGGTGCGCTTACACCCTGCATCCCCCTTTAGTAACTGGCCTATCCCCCTTTAGTAACTGGCCTGGGGACAAAGTTTGCTTAACTTTTTCTTGGAACACTTGAATGTTTATGGAACATGTTTGTGTTTAAGATATTAACAATATTATTCTGCATCAAAGATAAAATATTAATACCTACTGTGGTACATAAAGGCATTTCTTTAATACATAAAAATATACTGTTTTCCCCAATAAGGTGAACCATGGTATCATCACAATTTAAACAAACACGTCAACGTATTACCTAGACATCTCATCACCATGGCCATGTCAAACCACATATTAATGATACATGTACAATAAAGATTAAAGAAATTGGCTATATCCTGAGTGTGATTTACATGAATGATTTTGAGTCATATTTGCATCTATATTTTGTTGAAGTATAGATACAGTGCATGAACTGGACTATGCGGATATGTGGAGAAATCAAATAGGAGCTTAAAGGGATAGTTGAGTTTAGTTGCAGAGGGCGCTACACAAAATAATTTTTGTGTGAGATAATGACAAACTGAGTGTCGAATTTGAAAGAATATACAATTTATATCATCTTTGTTTGATCAAAATCGGTTTAGAGACGGCTGAAATATCCATAAATATAACCATTTCTAATATTTGTGGTGCCCCACAAATATTCGGTAATTTTGAACCAGCCGTTGAAAAACAAGATAGCGCCTTATACGTTTTATTCCAGCCAATGCCAATATTGGCTTTTTATTGGCTTTTTCGTGTTGGTTATATTACGCACAACCAGCCGGCCCGTATATTGTTATTATTAATTAATTAATATAGTTAACGGTCACCGTATTTGTTTGAAAGTGGAGCTGAATTGGTATGATCGTATTCAATCTAAATTCACACATTTTGGGGTCTAAAATTACCTTCATAGCAATTTTACGTTCTAAAAGGGCACTAGAAATGTCATAAATAAGAATATGAGCAATAACTATGCACTTTGAGGGCATTTGCAACAGTTAATGAAATATGAATTAAATCTATGAGCAATATCTTTAACATCATCAATCTCTTTACCTTCATGAATAAAATAATCAGGCAGCTTATGTTCAGATTTACAAAGTAATGAGTTTATAACAGACCAAGAACCTTTCATATCCTTTCCACCTTGCTTCAGTTTTTCACAGAAATAAGACCTTTTTGCATGACGTAGTAAGTTGTTTACTTTATTCCTATATTGCTTATATCTTAATTCATTAGAAGCGGTTGTATCATGTAAAAACTTTTTGTGTGACAGAATTCCAAGGCTTACGAATTTTACTCTTTATTATTTTAATTTTAACCAATGGTATATTTTTATCACATAAACATATTAATTTACTCAGAAACGTAGCATATGCAACATCCACATTCCGCAAGCTATATAATGAAGACCAATCAGAACTATATAAATCATATTATAATGAATGCAGACTATTTTCAGTTAATTAACGAATATGAGATCTATCTGAGTTCTTGGACTTTATACATGTTTTCATATTCAATTTTCGAAAGCAGAAATATTGGTAAATTTTCAGTAATATCATTGGAAAAACTGCCACAATTAAAATTCATTCCATTTACATTCATAAATATATTGTCTACCAAAGTAGCAGTTTTTGAAGTAATACGAGTGGGTTTTCTTTATAACAGAAATGAGACCAAAAGAGGAGTTTACGTTCAAAAAATCATTAGCACATGGATCAGACGAGCATTTCAACAAATCTATATTAAAATCACCAGTTATAAATATACTTCTTCTTTCACTAGATAGTTTATGAACAATATCTGAATAAAATGTTACAAAATTGTTGATATTTGAATTTCGTTTTCTATATATAACACCAACTGTATATGTATTATTATATATACCAATAAAATCAACAAATGAGTATTCACAAGTAATGTCTCCTTCCTCTGCATATATAATATCACTCCTTATACAGTAAATAATGAATCATCTTTCATGAAAATTCCGACACCGCCACCTCGTCCAAATTGCCTATTTGAGTTTATAAACTTATATCCTTTTAAATGGAATGGAAATACCGTTGAGTCTGATATCCATGTTTCTGACAAAGCAATTATAGAAAATTTTGAAATTAATACATTTTTTAAAATTCGAGATATCATTTTTTTATAGAAAGCCTACAAGCATTAAAATGTTTAAATTCAATCCAATAAAGTAATTATATTTATCATTACACGCAGATGGTGTGTAACACTTATACTTATTTATGGAATCATAAGTATGTAAGTCTGGGTCAACATTTTCTAAGTAATCAACCGTGGTAGATTTTTGAAGAATTTACAAATAAAAAGTCAGCAAACTGTAATAGTCGTTTAATACTTAAAGAAAAGCAAAAATTATATATATTTTTATTTACATACTTTTCAGAGCTCTGAATTCTGATACATACGTGTAAACACAAAAAACAAGAACAAAGACAACGCAATAACAAATATACATTCATGATTATATCGCATAGACATTGTTACATGTATATTCCAATACAAGTGAGGTAAAACAGGTGTAAAAGTAAAAAGTATTTAAACAAAAAGACCCTCTATTAAAAGCTTTTCCAAAAAGCTATATAATTTCCCGCATTTTAAAGATTAAGAATAAAAACACACCCTGAACAAACGGGTTTTTTAAAACACCCCTTGGCTAGACAATCTTTTCTTCTCTCCTAAATCACGCGCATGAAATCTCGCCACATTTTAGTGCGAACTCTCTTTTTAATCGCTCCACAGAACTCTACGTTACCAAACAACGAGGTGAAATGAAAAGAGCGCCATCATGAATAAATCTTTTATTTGATGATTATCCTCCACTCCCTAGTTAAGTAAAACATTCAATATATCCATAAAAGCTACTTTACTTTTCTGTTCTCTTTTTTAAAAGATCTATTAGACTTTGCCGTCTTTTAAAAAATGATATGTTTTTGTATTTCCGATAGTGAAAAAAGGGTTTCTACTTCCGAAAATATAAATGGGTTCGTAAGTACAAAAACGAGAAAGTCCGAATTGAATTGTAAAAAGTCTATGATTTTTAAGGTTGATAATTCTGGAAATGAAATAGACCGGGCTTTTAATTATTTACATTTTTTCTCACCTTCTTAATCACACACTTGTAATCTTGAACACATTTCATGTTCTCTCTCTTTAAAAAGTTTCGTTTCTTTTCTTATCGCTGTTTGAAAGATCTTTGGAATTTGGCACCTTTATAGGGACAAAGAATACAGACGTGCGCTGACGAAGCGATAATTGATATTTTAGTTCCTTCTTTCATAATCACACGCACTTGCATTCTCGACACAATTCGGCTCTCTTGCATTACTTTTCGTGTTTTAAAAGAGCTATAGAATTTATAGTTTTTTTTTAAGACGACACAAATACACTCGAAGACATTTGTTTTTAAACCCTTTCCTGTTATTCTACAAAAAAATAAAAAATCTTCACAAAATCTGTCTCATAATATACACCCATACTACTGACGACAGATTTTGGTGGATTCAAGCTGGGCAGCCTGGACATTAGCGGTCAAACAATAGCGTTGCGTCGCCTCGCGCGTCTACGTAGTAAAAAGCTATATGACAATAAATGCTTAGACTTAGACTTTTTGGTTATTATTGATATTTATTCTGTAACCGATTGAGGTGTACGTTAAATTTATATTTTTTTCGAAAGAGAACGTTACCCTGGGGGGCGTTTCATGAAACAATTAGTCGGTGGTTTTCACCGACTAATATCATTTTCACCGACAATTTTATTGTCACCGACTATTTTCCAGGCCTCTGATTGGTCAAATTTAGTCGGCCCCGACAGTTGTCGGTGGACAAATGTTGATGAAATGCCCCCCTGATTTCTAGACTGAGAACTCTATCTTTCAAAAACGCATCAGAATCAGAACTTAAAAACATGACGGCGGCGCGTGCGGCGTCGTACATCGAGCAGCAGGATGGTATCTTGACATTGACAATATCAACTGCCTTGACTTGACAAAGATGATATTATCTGCCTTGACTTGACAAAGAAAATATTTTCTGCCTCGACTTGAAAAAGATAATATTATTTGCCTTGACTTGACAAATATAATATTATCTGCCTTGACTTGACATATATAATATTATCTGCCTTGACTTGACAAAGATAATATTATCTACCATGACTTGACAAACATAATATTATCTGACTTGACCTGATACTGCATTAAATAATGACGAAAAATATATTTGTTGTTGTTGTCGTTTTGTGTATAAGTATTTATTCTTGTGTGTATGCAGACTTCAATGTGAGTCGCTAACTGGTATCAAGAGATCTGGATTTGTGTTAATGATAGAAAAAGAAGGAAAAAGAGAGTCCAAATTGTGAGTGAGAGAATACCTACTGATGATGGTGCGTAATGATGGAGGTGAAGTGTGTCTAATATAATGATCGGGTGATAATGTATCAATATATATATATACACACACATATGCATCTGTGCTGCACTACTATGTATATATATATATATATATATACATATTGTGTTAGACCGCGTGATATGGAGCGACTGTTGTGTTGTTTGTTATTTGATAACGTGTAATAAGGGCAGTGAATTTTATGTTGACCGCTTTTCAAATGAAAATAATGCCGAAAAGACGTGAAGTTTAATTTCACACTCTTTACCAAAAAAAGAACAAAAATTTGTTCATTTTGAAAAGATATACTGTTATAAGCAGTCATCACTCTTGTTAGCTACTACACCAAATCTCAACAAAATATTTTTTTGTTGTTGATACGTTGATGACCTTAATCAGAGGTGAAAAAATGTTATACGCAGTCAGAAAGAAAAAAAGATTGGTAAATTTAGAATATGATTTAGAGAAGGAAATTATAGATTTGGAGAAGGCATTGATATCAAAAACGGACAAAAATAGAGCTTTAGTTATATTAAATGAGAAGAAAGTTCAGTTAGAATCGTTAAGAAAAGAAAAATGGAAGGAATAAAGATGAGGTCTATAATTAAATGGATGGAATATGGCGAGAAACCATCGAAACATTTTTTGAATTTAGAAAAAAGAAATGCTGTGAATAAACGTATATGCAAAATGGTCACTACTGAAAACAAGGAGATAACATTGCAGGATGATATTATATCAGAAATTGTATTATTCTACTCTAAACTGTATGAAAATAATCCTGTTGTTGATGTAGACTTAAATACAATATTAAATGATCCAGATATAAGTAAATTAACCACTTCAGTGTCACAGAAACTCGAAGGAGAACTCTCTATTGATGAAGTTCATCAAGCACTTATAAATATGAAAAATAATAAAGTACGTGGTCTAGATGGATACACCGTCGAATTTTTCAAACATTTTTGGAATGAATTACACATATTTTTAGTGAGATATTTGAACTCTGCATATTCATCCGGAATGTCCTATACACAGAAGTTAGGAGTCATCTCTTTAATAAAAAAAAGATAGACATTATTTGAAAAATTGGAGACCCATATCTTTATTGAACGTGATGTATAAATTAGGTTCCGCTTGTATAGCAAACAGATTAAAGAACGTACTTCCTTTTCTGATACATGAAAATCAGAAAGGCTTTATGTCAGGGCGCTCCTTTTGGGAGAATATCCGCTTGTTATATGATGTATTATTGTATACTGATATCAATGTTGGTATCTATTGTCGATTGAAATGGAATTGTACAGTATGAACCCCAAAATTCAAATTGAATATCTAGAAGAAAATTCACGTTGTTAGATCTTTACATTCTTTTATCTTGTATTAAGAAAAGACTGATAGATTATTCCAGAGAGGTTGACTTGCAATGCCATCAATAAGAAGTTCAACCAAATCTGATCAATCAAAAAAACCCCTCTTAACCCCACCTTTATTGTGCAGTTGTGTTCTCTACTGATTTTATCAGCCTTTTCATATTTTAAGGTTCTTTTAGGTATTCTTATAGGTATTTATTTCGTGACATCTAATACATTGATCTAGTATAAGGTAGACGATAAAAAATTACTCTATTTCTATCGTTCTCTAAATGCAATGAAAATTGAAAACATGTAAGTGCCTTAAAATGAGCCCAAAGACCTGTGGACGATTAAATAAAAACAATTAAAGACCATTAAGAGTAGAAATCATCGATATTTTCCCAGCTCTATTTAGCAGTTTACTCGTGGCTTTTCTTTTTGCACAGTCTAGGCAAATTAACTATTTGACCACTAAAACGCAAACTGTATCTCCGAATCAATGGCATAAATGAAGATTTTATCAAGAGTTTCTCGTTACTCTCTTTTGCCAATCGTTAAAGACTTTTCATGTCTGTATTATTACGCATTTTCGCAAAACTCAGAGCAGTGTATGAAAAGAATCTTCCATAACTTGAGTCAAATCTTAAGTAAAGAAAAGGAGAAGAAAACAAGATTACGGGTCCCATCTTGTCTATGATGCCACCCTTAACATAGTTAAACATTAGCATACAAGTCATGTATATAATTCATTGAAACATTTTCATAAAATGGGAAGCTGCTTCATTAAAATAAGTGTCTGAAAAGTTGATACAATGAAGGAGTTTCGATCGTAAACACCCTGGTAGGACAGGCTCTTCCTGCATCTGTGCATAATAATCCTATACTCTCTCTCTCTTTTCAAAAAGTATTGTCAAAATCCTCAAGTTTGGGCTGAAGCAATGAATGTGGGTCAAAGGCCACTGTAATCTGTGTGTTATCTCATTCCAACAACAGTTGCTCACGTATTTACATTGAATGTTAGGAAGTTGAAAAGAACAGGGGTTAATATCAACTCAGACTCAAGGAAGTGCTAATGACAAGTAAAATTTATGATATTCTCTTCATTATGATTATTACAATATAGACTTAAAGTTGATATTCATAGAAGAGCCCTAAATATGAAGATATTCATATCTACAGAAAGATTATAAGCCATACAATGAGCTTGGATGACATTCAAACAATATAACACTTCCGAAAAAGCGAAATTAGGGTGAAAACAATCACCCTATTCTCTGGGACAAATTTGCCCTATTGTCATCCGAAACGGCCTTTAGCTGTGACGTAGGAAAAGGGAGGCGTGGCTATAGAGTGCCACTTCCGGGTATCTAGTAGAATGCATGTATAACATCATAAGGCTGAAAACACAGCTTCAACTTAATTTATTTTACCCTTACAATAGAATAAATTATAATACAACATCGTTTGTAAGTTACTTCTCATTAATATTTCCATCTTGATATTCTAACAAATGTATTATTTGTGAAATAAAAACGTTGAAAAATGGGGAAAAAGAAGGTGAAACTATATGGCTGTGTCCCCGGCTTTGTTGTACAGCGAGCCTGCATAATAGGGATTTGGGTGCCCGCGATTTTTACCGCCATGCAGTTTTACTTTGACATGGATATCAGTCGGAGACTTCACCTCTTCCACTATGGAAAAAACAGTATTGATTTAATCATTATTATGAATAAAATACAATTCAAACAAATCAAAGAATATTTCATTTAGTCGATCCTATCATGGCTAGATTACCTGGAAAAATCGAGGCGATTCTGCTGTTGTTACGATTCATCTGCGAGTAGTGCGGCTCTTGGCAGCCGCATTACTTACACGGCTGATCGCTGATTGAATTTAGTATCGCTGGCGGATTTACATTACCTGCGCGCACCTCAAAACACACGTAAACGTGACTGCACTGCACACCGCACACACACAGTACTATACGCTTGCATTTCAGTCGCAATAGACGAAACCCTTACGAAACCAAACCAAAACAAAACGGCGAGAAATACACTATTCTATGTAATTATAGTTATTGACAAATGAAAATGGAGAAGAAACGTTATTCATTGTTTTGTCAAAGGAAATCCCACCTCGGAACATGATTCTACTATAGGTAATTTTGTTTTGAAACACAGCTAAGTTGATTTTTCATACTATCTCCGTGTACATACAGCTCAGCTGGCAAGCTAAAGCCGGTGAAAAAGTTGAGTTGTAAACAGTTTACGGATATTAATATGTCACTTTTTCAATGCCAATAATGACATGAATATTGACATTAGGATATGTTTCAGGACGGGAGAGGACAACTGTATGCCAGATATTGACCATTCAGGCAATATTTCAATCGTTTTGAGAGAGTGGAACTGACATCGACTCTATGAACATTTGTGTGTAGATCGCAGTTAGTCTCTATATCTGCGTGAAGCATATCCCGTCTCTGACGTCACTCACAAAGCCACTTTCCCTTAGGCGATTTCGTAGGTCAGGATAGAGTCAATTTAGGGAAATTTGATTTTCATAAAACACAAAACTGCACACTTTCATGGCATGTTAGCTGCATAAATTGCTTTAATAACTCATTCAATTATAAAATAAACTATATTTATTTGATTTTATTTCCTATAAGTATCAACTTTAAGCTTTCATTCGCTGTTCGAGATAAACACCCTATGGTCCTTACGCGTGTGAAATGGCACAGAAGACAAGTGAGTAGAAAAAAATAGATATCGTGATAAAGAAGTTAGTAGGCTGTTCAAAATAATTAAAGGTTATCCTATGGATTGAAACAAGGTTCTGTGAAAGCCTAGATACATCGCATCATTTTAAACAATGAAGCACTGAAACACAAGGCATAATTTGACTTTTAAAAGGATTTAAGACCAAAGAAGCACATGCATATGGCCTGACCCACATTCGTTCCATCAGCCCAAACTTGGAACAAGGTGATTTCGACAACACTTTTTAAAGACCAAGTAGCTCAGGCACCCATGGAAGAAATATTTGAATAGGGTATCATTGGACAGAAAACTAGTTACTCATCATCGTGAAATTTATTTCAAAGTCACATTGGTCATGACTTTTTTATTAGGAGCTACCAAAGTTGGGTACACTTTTTGTTAAATGCACTGTATACCGAGGAGAAGATGATTCAAAAGACATTTGCATGAAGTATGCAGAACATGAATCAGAATCATCAATCGCTGAGCTTCGAGTATGTTGTAGCTGAGACAATAAGCTATCACAAATGTGCCCTTTATTTTTCGATTAGATGCCAGGATCATGCTCATATTTCACTTGCAAAGTGGGATTTGAGAATTCCATTTTCCGTTCACGTGTAATGTCTATGGGGATTATTTTGGTATAGTGGTCATAGCACTTGCCTCCCATTCCGGCAACCCACGTTCGATTCCTGGTGGGTCATTTTTTTTTGTTTTTTGCCGTCGTTTTAAATTTGATTTTATGATCTTCTTCGACTATTATAACATATTATCATATACAATCACAAACAATGTAATAAAATGCCTAATTTTACGTGTATTCTCTATGGGAGGTGGCTTTTTCTGAAATCTTCATTCTACATTCCAGTCTTGTTTAAGCAATATCTCGATTATTTTTGTTCGATTTTCTGCCAGCTTCGGATATGTTGTAGCTGAGACAATTCTCTACACAGGAGGTGGCATTTATTTTTGTTATCAGATAATGAGATCATGGTTATATCTTGACTACAAAATGTGATTTGAGAATCCTATTTTCCGTTTACGTGTAATGTCTATGTCAAACATTTCACCGATCACTATCTCACTTATAGGAACAGCCCACCTATACTTGTTATTAACAAGTATTACATGTCTAGTTAAATTATTGTTTTTAAAGAGATGGTTGGTAGAGAAGAAAAAAACTAGAAAGCAATATTTCTACTGCTTTTGACAAGATTGTGTGAGTATAAAATTATATATGTCTATAATTTTGTGTAGGCAAATAGAGTCATTAGAAATGGTTGGAGCATAGAAATATGTATGTCCAATTTGTCCAGCGATCAGATGACTCACCAGCTTTTTTGGTCTGAAGTACTACTTTCGTGTCCATTAGCCTTATTCTGGTTGAAAGATGATGATTTTTGCCGGGATCGTAGGCAATGTTGACCAGACGTCCCCGTTCCCGCTTTAGAGTCGCCGGTAGGTCAGTGCGCACGGTGACTATCAATTCGCGGGCTGAGGACTGACCTCCCTCGGCCCGGAGCTGGTGGCGTGGTTTTACGAAAGCTTGAAGTATGCGGTCCCGGTCTTGCATGTACGCGAAGCGAATAATGATGGGGTCGGGGCTCTTCTTTCGTGAGGTACGGTCGTCGTTGACCTCGGTATGCTTGACCGACAGGCGATGAGCGTTGATGAGGGGGACTTGCTCTGCTTCCCTCGACGGGATCTTCAGTAGGGTTGACAAGGCGCTTGCTGCTACCTTGTAGATATTCTCGTTTGATTGGGTTGGGATGCCGTAAAATTAAATTTTGAAGACAAAACATCAGATAGCGTTTTCCACCTTGTCGAGTCGTGAAGAGTTGAATTCTCCAGACTCTTCTAGGTTAGCTATCTACTCATTTGTAGAGGCTAAGTCGTGCCTAACATCCGAGATTTCTTGAACCACCCTGTCAAGTTTGGCGTTTATGTCGTGAGTCAGCTCCGCGAATAGCTTGCGCATTTCTAGCAGGAGCTCCGGGGCCTATGCTCCGCTAGCAGCGACCGCCGCATCGCTAGCATTTTGGTTAGCCGGCACCAGTCCCGGGTTGGGCGTTGCCATTTCTGCATTTCCTTGCGTTTTCAGATGTTTCCCGCTCCGTAAAATGTATGCTTAGTCCTTGCGGTCCGCCATTACATATAAGCAGTCATGACTATTGTAAGCTACTACACCAAATCTCAACAAAATATCTTTCAATTAATATTGTTTTTACGATCTTGATTTGCAACCACCCCATGTTGGTATATATTGTTGATTGAAATGGAATTGTGCAGTATGAGAACCCCAGAGTTCAAATTGAATATCTATTTTTTTTTTAAATCCAGTTTGTTAGATCTTTACATTCTTTTATCTTGTATTAAGAAAAGATTGATAGATACATAAATATGAGAACAACCTGATTTGGTTTTCACCATAGAGTGCAAGGCTTCGGGAATGATAGGTGCTATGGCCTTAGGGCTTACACGTATACTCTTGTATTTATTTTTCTTTAAAATTGACTGAGCTACAGATTCGAAAGCCTTTTAAAAATCAATCATCAACAACATAATTGGTATATTATTAAGTTTGGTCTCTATTAGTGTATCGTAAAGTCAACGAATGTTTTCCCGATAAAACGGCCTTTCAGAAATCGTTTTTTATGCTCATGAATAAAATAGGGCAATAATACTTTTTTTTTGCATATAACATTTAAAACAGGAAAAGGACGCCAATTTTTAATGAATACCGATAGGTTTTTATTTCCCTGCATAAACTATCGACAGCGAAACGGAAAAAGATAAGCACAGATTAACGCCAATGGCAATCTGTTTGAGCGGCGTCCATTTCCGTATTTGAACAGATTGTAGCCCCATCCTACCCCAAATACAAGAAGTCTTTCAGGAAAATATCCTACCTTCTCGATGCTTGTGAAAGAAAATGGCTGATCTGATGTTCCAACCAGTGACGAAAACCATCCATGTTATCAAAACTCTGATAGAAAGGGACACACATTTTGAAGAAGACATCGTTTTTAAGATTACTTTCGTCAAATTGTTAGCATGAACAAATTGTTCGTATCTGCTTCAACCTGTACCTTTCATTGTAGGTGTAGACGCTGACGTAGTAACCACGGTAGTAACTACGGTAGATGAGTTGTTAGATGAAGTCATCATTCCCGTTGTAGATGAAGATGTAGATGATGATGCCTATACCCAAAATAATGTTTAAAGCATTAATTTTCACCAGCTCCGGAGCTTTGAATGTATATTTTTATAGTGCAACAAAATACCGTTTGATTCAATACTGGTTCAGCCGAATTTGAACACTAGAAGATAGTGCCTCTTGCTATCACGAAAAAGAGGGAAGTTTTTTTTTAAAGGAAGCACAATAAAAGGGTCAGTGGAGAGAAATTTAGTTGGATATAAAGGTAAGCCTAAACTTTTCTTCAAATGAGCCCAGGAGGGCACGATTTCTCTATATATTTCTGAGATAAAACAAAATAGCTTTGAGGTGAAAAGTTCCATGTCCACGCCTATCACTTCTCTCTCTCCCTCGCTCTCGCTCTCTCTCTCTCTGTCTCTGTCCTTCATTCTCTTTTTCTTTCTCTCTCACTCTTTCTCTTCCCATTCCCCCTCTCTCTCTCTCTATATATATATATATATACATATATATATATATATATATATATATATATATATATATATAAATGTAAGGATGACGTCACGCCATGGGGCGGAAGGATGACGTCACGCCATGGGGAACGGCGGTAGCACACAATTGAGATTTAAGAATAATTTCTTAAATTCCTACGAAATCCAAGAAATGGACTGCAGATAGTTAGCATTATTATGTATTATAAAAAGAAGTGGAATCACAGATTTGAGTAACAAAGAGCCCTTTTTGTTGAGAGCAATTAAAAAAAAAACAATATAAATAATGATGATAATAATAATGGTAATAATGATTAAGGTAATAATGACAAGAACAATAATGACGGAGATGATGATGATAATAATAATAGTAATAGTAATTAAAATGATAGTGATATTTCTAAAAAGAAATAATGATGATAATAATAGTAATAATAATAAGAAGAACTAGACATGTAATACTTGTTTCGGAACAAGTATAGGTGGGCTGTTCCAATTAGTGCATGCCACACATGGTTAGTGAGATAGTGATCGGTGAAATGTTTGACCTTTGACCCTAATTTACGTACTAAGTAGTTAAGATACCATTGGCATGATTTGACTAAATTTTTGAAATAATCCTCTTATTCAGGTCTAATAGTGTGCCAAATTTCATGTCTATACAAAGCATTGTTTTAGAGAAACCATGTACAGTATATTTGACCTTTAACCTTAAAATCCAAATAACATAATGAAATATGCATTTTCTAAATTTTGTGTTTTCATATGAAATATTTTTTCTTACCTTTTTTATATCAACATGCAACGTTTCAAGTCAATTGCGACCAATATACCAAAATACTCCACATATACATTACACGTGAACGGAAAATGGAATTCTCAATGGTTCGGAAGACCCGACCACTAACTGGATTAGGTATTCATACCCGTTGCACCATCTCTTGGTTACCCTCTCTCTCTTTCTAACAAATAGTTAAACCAAAAACTCTAAATCATTCATATTAGATGTACTAAGTACTAATAACAGATATCAATTAAGCTTGCTTCCATAATTAAAGTTATTTAGAAATCTTTTAGTGCATTCCTCTATGTGATGTGTCTATTAAGTGTCTGGGCAAACAACTATGCCTCAAAACCGCAAATTCCCCCTAATGGACAGACAAGGTCACGCGCTGGCTGAGAGGTAAATATTACCAAATTATGATTTTTATGATATCTGTAAAGAATTTTGCTAAACTTGCTTAATATATGAATAAAATGGGGAATTTAAGGTGAAAACAAACTTCGAACGAAAGGAATTGACCAACACTATTACAGTCGGTTTTCTGCATGACGAAGATAGTCTCTTGTCAAGACGTCGATTACTATGACTTGAAAAAATTGAGTACAACCTTTCCAAACATTGTCGTTCACTTGCGTTGTACAGAGTAAAACGAGCGAACAACCTAACAGTAATACAAATGAATTTATTAAACAAAATTATAGCGTATTTTCATACACTGATACCATAAAGTTGGAATAATTTTGTTACACTGACCAATGTTTAGAAAATTGAAGAAAAATAAACCCTCATCATATTGATTTAGTACACTAATTTTTACTGATGCCTAAATACACAGTTAGTAAAGATTAACTGTGGTTTGATTTTCATTATGAGGGAATTGATAATTAAAGTTTTGAGAAAATATGCACTTTGTCTAAATTAAGTGTCAAAGACTTTATGAACTACTTATCTACTTATTTCTTCTTAATATTTTATCTTAATTTAAAATATGTATTCTAATGTTTCTTATTTTCTCTTGATAATATTTCAGCATCGAATTGAAAGATTTGGTAGACATCTTGGATGCATTATAGCAATAAATCCTGGGCACATGACGTATTGCAAAAGATAATTATGAAAAGGAGAAGAAGCACAAAAATAATTATAAGAATAATAACAATAACAACAATAATAATGATAATAATTACAATATTAACTATTATAGCAACAACACCAATGATAATAAATATAATAATGATAATAATGATTACTAGGAAATGGGAGATGATGAAGAAGGGGAAGGAGAAGAATAATCATTTCAGCGATATTAGTGATTATATTCTCTATGATTGAGGCATACACATACACATTACATACTCCGTGGTAAGAAGGAAGTAAACGAGTGATAGGGAAGGCAATGACAAATAAGAGAGAGAGATAGAGAGAGCATAGCCTGGGTTCAAATTCATGTTTCGTTAAATTATTAAACCCGGTGCTCATGATCATTCATATTCAAATATTGTTCAAATAGCATTGTAGAGACGATGAACAAATAAGAATAATAATGCAAGGTCGTCAGTCATGAGTCATGAGAATGTCAACTTCTATCTCTCTCAGCTTAATAGTCCGAACAATAGAATGAACTGAGAGGAATCAACTTAAATTTCTTAACAACAATGTAAACTTCCCCAATGGAGCCTAACATTAGATTTTTTCCCATTCAAATAGCGTTGTAAAGGCGGTGAAGAAAAAAAAAATATGCCGCCGTTAATGGTGAGAATGTTCACGTCTATCTCTCTCAGCTAATTCCTGCAAACAGTGGGCTCAACCAAGCGCAATCAACTGTTAAACGAATTTTTCATGAGTCCTGACATTTCAATTTGTTACTGCACGTCATAGCAGCATTAAAGAGTAGCAATGGCGAACGACTGTCGCTAAAATTCAACAATAGTTACTTAGTTTGCTTTTCCCTATTAAGAAATAACATGAGACATCAAGCTACATAGAACTATGATCGACAAACATGATATTGTCTTGAAAACAGTCAGAAAACATTGGAACTAGAATGAATAAGAGATAATGCGATCATGTAAACATTTTGTCCATGTTAATCCTCCAGTACCAAATAACCAAGCAAAACTCGAGCCAGATGCAAATAAGGGTCAACTTAATGACATTAATTTATTACTGCTGTCTATTGTCATGATTGTATTCTCTACCTAGTTCTTTCCCTATTAAAATATATATTCTAATGTTTCCTTGTATTGATTAGGTTCATTTATTTTCATTTTTTTGGAGGGACGTGGTTAAAAAATAACATCTTTGACATTCCGTTTTCATGACAACGGTCTTATTTGTTACTTGAAATGACTCAAATTTTAATCATAATCAAACAGGCATCTGAAGTTTTTGAATGCTTACTATTTGCTTCATGTTGTTGAAAATCATAATATTCCCTAGAAAAGTCCGATATTTCTTGATTCGTATTCATTACAACAGCCCAGCGCTCACGTCCATCACCCAACTTTTGGCATCCAGACAAACTATTATACCAGAGGGCCATAGAAAACAGAAAGTAGTCATTTGAAATTATACAACTTTTTTTTAATTCATCAAATTGTAAACAATCTCATTTTGTCCATGTTAATCATCCAGTTCCAAATAACCAAGTAAAACTCGAGCCAGATGCAAATAAGGGTAAGCTTAAAGACAATAATTTATGACATATTGTCTATTGTCATGACTGCATGTATCTACTTCTTCTTAATATTTTATCTTTATTTAAAATATGTATTCTAATGTTTCTTATTTTCTCTTGATAATATTTCAGCAACGAATTGAAAGATTTGGTAGACATCTTGGATGCATTATAGCAATAAATCATGGGCACATGACGTATTGCAAAAGATAATTATGAAAAGGAGAAAAAGCACAAAAATAACTAGACATGTAATACTTGTTAATAACAAGTATAGGTGGGCTGTTCCAAGTGCATGCCACACATGTTTAGTGACATACTAAGTAATTAAGATAACATTGGCATGATTTGACCTTATTTTTTGAAATAATCCTCTTATTCAGGTCTATTAGTGTGCCAAATTTCTAATCTATACAATGCATGGTTTTAGAGAAACCATGTACTGTATATTTGACCTTTGACCCTCAAATCTAAATATCAAAATGAAATATGCATTTTCTAGATTTTTGTTTTTTTATAAGAAATCATATCTCCCACTCATACTCTATCCAACTATGAACTAGACTTGAATTCGTCACTTTGACGAATTAGGTGATACGTATGCTAATGATTTACATACTGAAGAATGCATTTTCACGATTTCATATTGTTATATAAAATGCTTCTACCATTATGATCTATCTATATGTCAAGTTTCTACTGTTTAGCCTTGATCATTATGGATGTATGGAAGATAGATTGAGACAATTTGACCATTGACCCTGGACAACAACCAGTTACACCTTTGACTCTAATTGACATAATGAGGCATACACATTGCATATTCCGTGGTAACAATGAAGTAAGTGAGGGAATATGAAGGCAATGACAAACGAGAGAGAGAGAGAGCGACAGAATATGGCCGGGTTCAAATTAAGTTTTCTTTAATTATTAGACCCAGTACTGAGGATCTTTTAATCTGCCATGTTTTTGTTATTTGACGGCTTTTGACGATACAAAGAAATGCCGTCTTATGTCACCAAATATTGTTCAAATAGCATTGTAGAGACGATGAACACTAATGCAAAGTCGTAAGCCATGAGAATGTCAATTTCTATGTCGTTCTGCAAAATAATCCCAACAATAGAATCAACCAAATGGAATCAACTGTTAAACGAATTTATCATGAGTTCTGAAATTTTAATTTGTTACTGCACGTCATAGTAGTATTAAAGAGCAGCAATGGCGAACAATTGTCGCTAAAATTCAGAAATTGTTGCTTAGATTGCTTTTCCACTAAAAATTAACATGAGACATCAAGCTACATAGAACTATGATCGACAAACATGATATTGTTTTGAAAACAGTCAGAAAACATTGCAGGTAGAATAAATAAGAGATAATGTGGTCATGTAAACAAGTGCATTATGTCCATGTTAGTCCCCTAGTACCGAAATCATGATTGTATTCTTCACTTATTTCTCCTATATAATTTATTTCAATTTAAAATAGAAATTCTAATGTTTCTTCTTTTGGCTTGCTAATATTTCAGCAACGAATTGACAGTTTTGGTAGACATCTTGGATGTATCATAGCAATAAATTCTTGGCACATGACGTATTTTGTGTACGATAATTATGTTAAGAAGAAGAAGCATACAAATAACTATAAGAATAATAACAATAAAAAATAATCACTATAATAATGATTATAATTACGATATTTACTATAATAATAAATTAAACAATGATAATAATAATGATTATTATGATACTGCTGCTTTTACTACTGCTACTACTACTACTACTACTACTATTAAAAAGTAAATGAAGAAGAAGGGGCAGGAGAAGAATTATTTCAGCGATATTAGTGATTATATTCTCTATGATTGAGGCATACACATACACATTACATACTCCGTGGTAAGAAGGAAGTAAACGAGGGAAACGGAAGGCAATGGCAAGAGAAAGCATAGCCCGGGTTCAAATTCAGTATTCGTTAAATTATTAAACCCGGTGCTCATGATCATTCATCTGTCATGTTATTGTAATGTGACGCTACATAAAAATAGTACCAGATTGTCGTCTATTGTCATCAAATATTGTTCAAATAGCATTGCGGAGACGATGAACAAATAAGAATAATAATGCAAGGTCGTCAGTCATGAGTCATGAGAATGTCAACTTCTATCTCTCTCAGCTTAATAGTCCGAACAATAGAATGAACTGAGAGGAATCAACTTAAATTTCTTAACAACAATGTAAACTTCCCCAATGGAGCCTAACATTAGATTTTTTCCCATTCAAATAGCGTTGTAAAGGCGGTGAAGAAAAAAATAATATCCCGCCGTTAATGGTGAGAATGTTCACGTCTATCTCTCTCAGCTAATTCCTGCAAACAGTGGGCTCAACCAAGCGCAATCAACTGTTAAACGAATTTGTCATGAGTCCTGACATTTCAATTTGTTATTGCACGTCATAGCAGCATTAAAGAGTAGCAATGGCGAACGACTGTCGCTAAAATTCAACAATAGTGACTTAGTTTGCTTTTCCCTATTAAGAAATAACATGAGACATCAAGCTACATAGAACTATGATCGACAAACATGATATTGTCTTGAAAACAGTCAGAAAACATTGGAACTAGAATGAATAAGAGATAATGCGATCATGTAAACATTTTGTCCATGTTAATCCTCCAGTACCAAATAACCAAGCAAAACTCGAGCCAGATGCAAATAAGGGTCAACTTAATGACATTAATTTATTACCGCTGTCTATTGTCATGATTGTATTCTCTACCTAGTTCTTTTCCTATTAAAAATATATATTTTAATGTTTCCTTGTATTGATTAGGTTCATTTATTTTCATTTTTTTGGAGGGACGTGGTTAAAAAATAACATCTTTGACATTCCGTTTTCATGACAACGGTCTTATTTGTTACTTGAAATGACTCAAATTTTAATCATAATCAAACAGGCATCTGAAGTTTTTGAATGCTTACTATTTGCTTCATGTTGTTGAAAATCATAATATTCCCTACAAAAGTCCGATATTTCTTGATTCGTATTCATTACAACAGCCCAGCGCTCACGTCCATCACCCAACTTATGGCATCCAGACAAACTATTATACCAGAGGGCCATAGAAAACAGAAAGTAGTCATTTGAAATTATACAACTTTTTTTTAATTCATCAAATTGTAATCTCATTTTGTCCATGTTAATCATCCAGTTCCAAATAACCAAGTAAAACTCGAGCCAGATGCAAATAAGGGTAAGCTTAAAGACAATAATTTATGACATATTGTCTATTGTCATGACTGCATGTATCTACTTCTTCTTAATATTTTATCTTTATTTAAAATATGTATTCTAATGTTTCTTATTTTCTCTTGATAATATTTCAGCAACGAATTGAAAGATTTGGTAGACATCTTGGATGCATTATAGCAATAAATCCTGGGCACATGACGTATTGCAAAAGATAATTATGAAAGGGAGAAGAAGCACAAAAATAATCATAAGAATAATAACAATAACAATAATAATGATAATAATTACAATATTAACTATTAAAGCAACAACACAAATGAAAATAAACATAACTAGACTTTAATTCGTCACTTTGACGAAATAAGTGATACGTATGCTAATGTTTAGCATAATGAAACATGCATTTTCACGATTTTACATTATCTTATAAAATGCTATCCACATGTCAATTTTCATCTGTGTAGCCTTGATCATTAATGATATATCTAGTGCTTTAAAGGTACTGTACTATGTCCCATTTGCAGGCCAAAAAAAATGAAAAGGTTAAATTCCAACGGCATTTGAAAGATAATACTAATTTAGAACTTCCCTAAAAAGGGGCTTGAAAATGTCTTTAAGTTGGAAAATAACGACTATTAGTTGTCGAATCGACTTAAGTGCTACCAAGTCAATAAGAAATAGTCTGATTTTCAGACCATTGTACCGAATGGTCGTACGTTTTGTACTGCGCTAAGATTCAATCAGTTTAATTTTGGCCATTAGAAAAAGTGGGTTATTGATGTAGACAAATGCTCATGTACCCTTTACAGCTCATTTTATGTATGTTATTACCAAAGAAGAAAAAAATCAGTCAGTCACTCAATAGTGTCTGACAGTGAAGTCTAGCAAGTAAACGGGTTTTCTTGCATAATTTGAATATTAGGACACTGCTAACGTTTAAATTTCACAGATAGGACATACATGACATATTCATAATTCCTGCAAAGTTCTACAGAATTTGATGTTGGCTGCAAAAGGGACATAGTATCTTTAACCAATACACAAAAATATTTCTCATAGACTTTACATGCAAAAACGGCCTTGGCATGGTCGCAACTACAACTTTCAATTGAAAAAAAATCGAAATTATCTCGACATCTGATCAAAAAACCAAAAGCACAGTTTCTATAGCCCATGGTCTCAGCTATAACATACCAAAATTTAGGAGAACATAGAGGACAAATAAACTAGATAGTGCTCAATGAATGTCATGTAGATTCAACATTTGAACGAAATTCACGTATCCCATAGGCATAACACGCAAATTAAGAAAATTCTGTCATGTTACCTTTAATCAAGATTTTCACTATGATGACGTCATCAAAATGAAAAATAATGTGTACTGATCTTGGAGAAGATTGTCTTAGCTACAACATATCAACATTAAGAAGAAAAACGATGAATATTTACAGAGATACAATCAATTTTCCATGAATATGCTGACGTCATAATATGCAAATTCGTATTTTGAGTTCCAAGGTCAATATGCATTTTCTAAATTTTGTTTTTTTTATAAGAAATCATATCTCCGACTCATACTCTATCCAACTATGAATAAAAACTTAATACACGTTAAGGACTCAGATTTCCCATAGTAAACATTGCATATACCTGGGTTGCATAACTGGAAAGTATAAACGTCTGGGAAGGAGACTAGCATCATAAAAATGGGATGATTTGATATATTCCAACAGACTTAGAGATTAACCCTATTGGTTTAATACACGGCAAGGAATCAGATTTCCCATAGGGTTGTACTCAAACGATTGACATTCTTCTCCCATAGATATAACACGCAAAATTAGGCATTTTATTACATTGTTTGTGATTGTATATGATAATATGTTATAATAGTCGAAGAAGATCATAAAATCAAATTTAAAACGACGGCAAAAAAAAAAAAAAACAATGACCCACGAATCGAACGTGGGTCGCCGGAATGGGAGGCAAGTGCTATGACCACTATACCAAAATAATCCCCATAGACATTACACGTGAACGGAAAATGGAATTCTCAAATCCCACTTTGCAAGTGAAATATGAGCATGATCCCGGCATCTGATCGAAAAATAAAGGGCACACTTGTGATAGCTTATTGTCTCAGCTACAACATACTCGAAGCTCAGCAAAAACAAAACTAAAACGACGGAGATATTGCTCGCGAAAGACGGGAATGTAGAATCCAGTTTTTAAATGTCCCATAGAGAATACACGCAAAATGTGAAAAATTGACATGCCTCCTTTAATCGCAAAAAAACGCCATGATGCCTTGTCAAAATGAATGATCCTGTGAACTGCATTTGTAGAAAATCGTCACAGCTAGAATATATCAAAATTTGATAGAAAATCGATCAATATTTACAATTTTCCAAAAATGTGCTGACGTCATAATATGCAAATTGAAATTTTGAGTTCGGAGGCCATTATGATGACGTCATGAGTTAATTGAGGATCAAATGAGACATGAAATCATATCTCCGACTCATAATCTATCCCAATATGAAAAAAAATTGGGAGTTTCTATCCATTCTAAAGAGTAACAATGAATTTGTATAGGCATGTTTTTGCCCATGTATTGTGGATAAAGATAGCGCAGGTCTAAGCGTGCTGTCAACTTTGACGGACGTTCATTGCTTTATTACTGGTCAGAAAAAGGTGAACAAGATATCAAAATGCTTGGAGACATGTGCCAAATATGATGACAGAAAAAATTTGGCGATTCGATGTTGCAAAATGCCAGTACGCGCGAAAACGCGCGCGCATGCGCGTGCGCGTTTTTTTTGCGACATGCTTAAAATGGCCTGAAACGTACTCTCATTTGAATAAAAAATGATTTTGAACAGTTTGAAATATTGCGCGCGCGTTTTTTTTGGACCTGAAATTGACCGGACGGATATTGACCTTGATCATGATAAATATGAATGAGAAATGACTTTCCGTTATGAAGATATGATCGTGAGTTGAAAGTACCAACAAAAAAAACACAAAATGGCGCCTGGATGACGTCATGAAGACTTGATGACCTTGAAAATGTTCCTGTCACGTCTCATGACAATGACCTATGACTGTGCCAAAATTGAAAGAAATTGACTAAACTGATCTTGAGTTATATATCCTCTGAACAAAAAAGGGGGGAGAAATAAATAAAAATAAATAAATAAAGAAAGAAAATTCTGACAAAAACAATAGGTGATCTGTCGATACCGACAGACCACCTAATAAATAAATAAATAAATAAATTAAGAAAGAAAATTCTGACGAAAACAATAGGTGATCTGTCGATACCGACAGACCACCTAATAAGAAAGAAAATTCTGACGAAACTAATAGGTGATCTGTCGATACCGACAGACCACCTAATAAATAAATAAAGAAGAAACAAAATTCTGACGAAATCAATAGGTAGTCTGTCGTTGACAGACCACCTAATAAATAAAAAAGAAAATTCTGACGAAATCAATAGGTAGTCTGTCGTTGACAGACCACCTAATAACTAGTTTAATTATACCGGGTAATCTGGAAGTTTGATCAGGGATACCGATAGCCTATCCGATAGGCGTCGGGCTTTATGGCAAGTATACTAATCGCGTTATGGAGACTGACATCGGCGCGGGCGTCAGCCCGAGCGCCTATCATCACTGGTAAACTCATCATTATTCATATATGTTTATCGTATGTGTGACGAGTGTATTCGTATGCATGATTCATAAGACTAGCCTTATTTGGTGAGCGATCCCTTCTATTCAACCAATCAAATATCATGACGTCATGACCGCATCGCTCATTGGCCTATTTTGGTCAATGCACATGAATATTAATGAAAGAGCTTTGCAGGGGGTTCGTAGATTTTCTATACGAACGAAACGATGTACATAAAAGAAAATGAACTTTTCGCATGCACCAGTGATGATAGGCGCTCGGGCTGACGCCCGCGCCGATGTCAGTCTCCATAACGCGATAACTCCATACTTGCCATTAAGCCCGATGCCTATCGGATAGGCTAGGATACCGATGAAACTGCACTCACGTTGACGTTTTCACGACGACGGGGATTCACGGAAATTACCCCCGACTCCCGCCGTGTGATTTGGAAGGGAACGTGGGCCCAGAAGCTCGCGCATGCGCAGGGGATAAATATGACGTCACGCGTCGTAGCCCACGTCGGGTGCCTAAATCGAAAGCTAGCTATAGTGTCACACGCGACAGTCCACGCTCTCGTCGTCTAAATCTAAAAGTGAGTGGATCGTCAGTTTCCATGTGCAGAAGGCCATAATTCGCTGACACCAGACTTGGTGGAAATAACATTAATGGGAGTGCAAATCTGCACACAGCAAACCCGTAGGCCAGTCAAGAATTACCCTCTAATCTCTCGGAGAGTCTAGCTTCGGACCCCGCTTCGGATCGGGTGAGGGAAAAGCAAAGCATTACATAAGGTCGAATGGTCATAAAACTGAAGGCTAACCCAGGTGATTGACAACACCTATTATTGGGTAAACACCCGAACGGTGTCGAATTTCCCATGAGAGCTGACTTTTATGTGTCTTTAACCCCTTGCATTGTCCGTACCGCTAAAACATAAACTGTCATGATTCATGTGTTTCCTCCCACTCGAAGTGCAGTTATTCACAAGACGAAGTGCCCCCTTCTTTTCGAATTCAAGGAGGGTTTTATATTCTCGAGGCATGTCGTGATGAACTGTGAATTCTTTTAACTCCGGTTCGAAGTAGTGATGAAGTATGGTTCTATTATAATCATCCGTGTAGAACGGGTAGAATCCAAAAAGAGTTATTTCATCACACAACTGAGTAGCGGCAGTGTACATAGCGAGGCCTGTAGTCGGAGCCTTGATTTTCCACAACCTGTAATTGTAAAACCGTGATAATAACAGAATGAAAAGAAAATTATGATGATGATGATGATGATGATGATGATAATGATAATATTCCATCTTGAATATTCCATTACACACAACAATATGGTATACACGTCTGTATATGCGGTTCCAAATGGCTTTGGATTTCCCCGCGACTTTTAATAGCCCCGGCAACTACTTTTTTAAGGGCGTTCAAGGAATACAAAATCTACTTGGCACCTAGCTGTTTACTACACCTAGGTCGAGAGTGGCAAAGGTTAATGTCTTAGCAAAGGATATAAGTGCCGTGCATGGGCTCTAATACACGACCTTCGGATTTAAACAACTCTACAAGACTACAACGACATCTCTTGAGAAGCTCATTGATACAGATCTTGATAAAAAAAAAGATCCTCTTCTGATTTTTGTATTTCTCTTTCATTTGGGCTGTATATATTATGCTTTTTTCCCTTTGACATTTAGGTAGATATCATGTTTGTTCTGGCGAAAATGGAATCGTTAAGGGAATGGTAAAACAAATATGCGGCTGTAATTATACAGGATTACAGCTAGGCTATATCTTGCACGAATATGGGTTGAAATCTTCAAATTAAAAAAAATAGAACTATCATGATAAAGTTTTTAGGCATAATGAATAGAGAATTGTGTGTCCTTGTTTCATACTTTCTTGTAATCTATGCAGACAGTGCGGTGATTTTAGGGTCGCCCTCAATACTACTTTTAATTATCTCTGCGGCATTACTTTCTCTTTTTATTCAAATCATTCCAATATTTTCATATTATTTTCATCATTATTACTTTTTTGAAGGGCGGATGGGGTTCACGGGGCTGTATGCAAACTTGAACCCCAGGCCAAATCTCTTTCTTAGACGGGACAGGACCTTCTGTAGACCTGAAAGACGTGGCTTGAAGAGCCACACCACGTCATCGTTGAGCAGTCTGAATCTCTTGATGAAAGTGTCACATTCAATAGAAAGGAATGGGATCGTGGCGTTTCCCAGGGGCACTTTTTTGCCAGCCTTAGTCGTCACTTTCAAAAAGCAAGAAATCACTTGACGCAGTTGTTCCATGTTTATGGTCGTGAAAGAGACCTTTGAACCTACATCTGATGAATATTCATGACCAAATTCTGCCAGGTTCATCCTGATGATGAGGTCCATGTTGTCTATGGTGTGACCGCAATTGCTGCCCAGAATAATTCCAGAATTTCCAACTACAGCACAAGATTTTACCCGACGCTCTATCCAGTCAGTTTGATTCGATCCCCGCAATCGCGTAATGTTAGTACACCAGTGCATGTCCATTGGGTCCACAGTAGGACGATATATTTGGATGGTCTGCCAAGGTTGCATTATTTTCGCCACCTTCTTCCTAAATAAAAAATAATGATAGAAAATGTGATAACTAGCAGTTTTCATTAAATTTGTTCAAAATATCATGCACTATGCATCGCTTACAGCCCTTGTATAAACTTACCACAATTACCAAAATAAATTCACGCTTGCACATGGGGGGGGGGGCTAAGGTTTGGACGGCAGCCCAATCGTTTGACTAAAATTGCTCACCGATTTGTTGTTGCAACTGCCACATTGATGTAGTGTTTATCATCCTCTTCGTTGAAAATTAAAGTCTCTTTCCTTGTGTTTTCTCTTGCAACTGTTTCATTGTTGTAATGTTTACCATCCTCATTGTTGAAAGTGAGAGCCTTTTTCCCTGTATGCAATGATTTACACACGAAACAGATATTCATCAACAATGAACTAACATTATGCATCCTCCATATAGACTTTTATTCAAAGAAACAGCATAGTTACAATCAGACAAAAGAAACTTATGAATTTCGAAGTCGCGATTACTCTTCGTATCCGAGCACAAATTTAATGTACATGATATTGTCAAAAAAGCCACTTGGGAGATGTTATTTACGGACGGGCAGAGAAGGTTATTATTTATATCAAAACTGTAAAATCCATCTAGACGAATGCTGGATGCGTGTTCAAGAGGATAATGTAATCATTAATCATTTACGCACAAGTGGAAGTATTATTTTCAAGAGGGCAAACAAAAAAGTATTCATGAAGCACCTCCATCACTTTTGCAGTGATTATTCTAAAATGCAGAAAGTGGGACGTCTCCATGTATAAAAAATCTATGGATATTTGGCCGGAGGTCATTTGTGCAAGTGCCATCTCCGAAGTGGCTTATTTGTCAGATTTTCACTTTTATAATTATGAAGTCTTCATCAAGTCCCTAAGTATTGTGTGCATTTTTATACTGAAGCGATACTGTGAGTTGGCAACGTCCCTTTTGATTTTCAAAAAAACCTGTAAATGTATGCCTATAAAACACATTACAGAAACATATACTTATATCTTACTGTTGTGGCAGACTTTTCTGTAATAGATTTGATATGCGTTCAAAATCATGCATGATTTTCCTAAAAAGGTTGGGTCTTTACAAATTCAAAACAATGATTATCGAAGGGGACAATGGCGCAGTTCGCCCTCGTCCTGACAAATTTCCGACCAAGAACAAAGATACCTGGCTTTACGATTAGGAAAGTTAGGAAGGAAATTTTACCAGGTAAATAGTCATCAAAGTGCTGTTAGAGTCTCCTAAATAATGGATATTTTCTCAAATATTACGCTAGGTATTAACATTGACAGGGGCAACTGGGTTCTCCTAATACCTAAAGGCTTGACATCAGTAATAATGTTATATATCCTTTCAAATATTCTTAAACATACAAATAATGCACCTGTCTTTAAAGTTTAATTAAAAATGCGATGTGACCCAAACTTTGTTTCGCTCGCTTCGTTCTCCCACAAATAAGTGTCTAGTTAAAGGGAGTGTAGCATGGCAAATACTGGTTAACGCCATCTACGTCTACTTTTGGACAACTGCACGTAAACGAATGGACTTGATTAGGGACTTTTAGATTTGCACGTCGACATAGTGGACTGCCGCTTGTGACATTGTGTTAGGGCACTGGGCCGTGCCCGGCAGTGACTTAAAAGGACGTCACATTACCTTAAAAAGGATGTCACACGTGGGGGTTCACGTTCTCGTCGTGTAAATCTAAAAGTCCCTATTAACGGTAGTCAGCGACTTAATACATGGTGAGCGCGCGCGAGCGTTCGCGAAACAGACCGAAGTTCTCCTCACGTACGCTTCGGTTTCGCGTATGTTGCACGCATGTGAATGCTGCGGTCGCGTCGTCCGTAGTATACCCGATTGGCCCCGAGTAGGGCCACGGAAAAGACACATAGTCTCGCCATGCTACACTCCTTTAACACCGCTGTTGCTTACGAATGATATATCAACATCATAAAGTTAACAACTCAAGAAGAGAAGAAAACAAGATCGCTTCACCCAGTGGCGCAATGAGCAAAAACGTTTTTTTTTTTTGGGGCAGAAAAAATTCCGCATCACCACCACTCTTACATGTTACATGCAGGCCCCGCGGAACGTTTTTCAAAGTGGGGCTAAATTATTTACGATCAGGTAGAGCGTAGCGAGTGGAGTTCAATTTGTTGGGTGGGTGGTCAAGGGGCGGGGCCCCCCGAAAGCTCAGGGGTTTTAGGCATTTAATTACGTTCAGATGAGCATATTTTAATACCTTATATGTGACACTGGCAGGTCAGTAATTGGCGTGGGATCCAGGGGGCTGAGCCCCTTGAAGCTCAGGGGTTTTAGCATTTTAAATACAGTCAGATAAGCATATTTTGATATCTTACTTGTGACACTGGCAGGTCACTAATTGGCGTGGAGTCCAGGGTGCGGAGCCCCCAGAAGCTCAGGGGTTTTAGGCATTAAATTACGGTCAGATGAGCAGCCAGGGGTAAGAGCCCCCGTAATCTCAAGGGTTTTAGGCATTTAATTACTGTCAGATGAGCATCCAGGGGCCTTAGGGCCCCTGGTGGGGCCTAGGGTGCGGAGCCCCCGCAAACTCAGGGGTTTTAGGCATTTAATAACGGTCAGATGAGCATATTTTGATACCTCATTTGTGACACTGGCAGGTCACTATTCTCAAGTTCTTTCTTTCTTTCTATTTCTATTTAACATATATTTTCCTAAAATATGAGGGGCTCGGACCCCAGCCCCCAGCCCCGCCATTCCGCGGGCCCTGACACGTAGGCTTCTAAATAAGCATATGTTATGCCTGACTGTATATTTGGGACTTTGTCATTTACCAGCAAACGCAATAAAAAAGTCTTATTTACAAAAAAGAGAGAAAAAAATCCAGGAAAATTATATCATTTTAGCAACATTTGTAAATTACTGGTATCGAATTAGAAATAAACAACGTTTGAATTTTATTTGGGGGAACTGCCCCCATCAATACGCCAGTGGCTTCACCCTCCCAATTGACATTGGCCCAGTGACTACAAGGCATTCCTCGAATTTTCGTAATGAAAAAAACGAAATATGTATGCACAAATGGTTTCATACGCAAGCACTCCTGTTGTATGGCTTGCAACGAACAGTCGCGTGTCACCTGTCACGTGTCACGTTCACGTATTGCGCCCTTTCGTGAAACAGGTCACCCAAATCTACAAAGTGTTGGGTTACGTGACCCAACAATTTGTTGATTTGCTATATGCAATCTACGAAAGCTCACGTAAATTGACGCTGGCGTTTAAAAAAATGCAAATTGTCATTGAGAAGAGACTAATGGCAAAAAAGCTGCTTCAGGCCAGAATCTTTAGCTAATCATTAATGATTAAATAATGCGATTAAAAATGAATGAGACACCCATTTGGCTCGATTGAAATTAAGTACATTAACACAAATCAGTTCAGTAAAGCAAATATATAATATAATAAAAATATATATTTTCATATTTTTAGTGCCCAAATAATTAATCATTCTCGTCTCGCCTTCAATGATCTTTCATATTGTGCCCCCTCCCCAATGAAATTTCAATTTTGCCTCGTTCTTTTCATTTTCGATTCGTCGCTACAGATTTTTTGACATTTGCCCCCAGATGAGCATATTTTGATACCTTATTTGTGACACTGGCAGGTCACTAATTGGCGTGGGGTCCAGGGGGCGGATCCCCCGGAAGCTCAGGGGTTTTAGGTATTAAATCACGGTCAGATGATCACATCTTGATACCTCATTATTTTGTGACACTGGTAGGTCACTATTCTTTCTTTCTCTCTTTTTCTTTCTATTTCTCTGTAATATACTTTTTAAAAAAAGGGGGAGGGCAAGGGCCTTTTGGCCCCCCGATCCACACCTTGTTGGCGGAGAAAATCCAACTGATCTCCCCTACTTTTCTTCTTCTTTTTTTTCCTTTCCCTTTCTCTCCTCTTCCCTTTCCCTTCTATCTCTTTTAAGTTTGCTGGGGGCATCGGCCTTTCGGTCCCCCGATCCACACGTTGTTGGTCGAATTAATCGCAACTGATTTCCCCTTCTTTTCACCCTTTTCTTTTCTTTTTTGTTCCCTTTTAGCTCTCCTCTTTCCCTTTCCCTTCCCCCTTTTTTGGCGGGGAGGCAAGGGCCTTTCGCCCCGATCCACAACTTATTGGCGGGAAAATCGCAACTGATATCCCCCTTCTTTTCTTCTTCCTCTTTATTTCCTTCCCTTTATCTCCTCTTTTCCTTTATTTCTTTCCCTTTCCTTTTTTTTGCTGGGGGAGGAGGCAACAGCATGGGAGGCAAGACCCTTTCGGCCCCCATCCGATCTCCTTCTTTCCCCCTTTTCTTTTCTGCTTCCTCTTCTTTCTTTCCCTTTCTCTCCTCTTTCCCTTTCCTTTCTTTTCTTCTCTCTCTCTCATTTTTTTTTTTTTTTTGGGGGCAAGGCCACCTGCCCCCTGGATCCGCGCCTGCTCGCTGATGCCAGATCTAAAAGATATCACAAGGTCGAACACCAATTACTCAATTCTATACACAAGACTACATCAGCCCCATCACAACTCAGTCATACAGCATTATCATTACAGAGTGCCTACATCGTCATAATCACCAGCATCATCATATATCTTTCACATAATAAGAAAATGAAAAGAAAATAATTAAGCAGTATTAACTAATTTTATTAACATTTAGAACTCATTGATCAATATAATTTTTTCTATAATGATCTTTCTAAATGCAACATGACATATATATCAACAAAAGAAAGGTAACAAATAAATGGGGGGGGGGGCTGCTGTCTCTTGAATTCATATTTTTCAGATGTACAATTTTACTATAAATTTAGAAAATTATATATTTTAAAATAAAATCCATAGGATTTATTCAATTATCAACATGCTATATTACTATGTAAGGCACAGCTATATACTGAGTTTTTTGAGTACTTTTTTTTTACATTGGACATTAGTGTTGTTATTACTACTATTATCATTATTATTATTGTTATTATTACTGCTATGCTATTACTGCTATATGATCCAATCCAATCCAATTGACCCAATCTGCGAACGATACAACTCCGCAGTTCTCCAACCTGGAAGAAATCAAGAAGAAGAAGATCATTGTCATGATTAGTACTATTATTATTATTGTTATTATTATTATTAATATTTTAAAGTACTACTATTGTACTACTCCTACATCATTTTATCCCCCCTTCAATTTAGTATCCAGTTCAGCATCCCTAATATATTTGTCAGAACTTGAATTAATCAAAAAGCTATGTTACATGTACACGCATTTAAAAGAACAAATAAATACTTTCATGGTCTTCGCTATATCTTCTCTTCTTCTTCTTCAAAGTTCTGGTAATCTTCAAAGGGCTATGCAGCCTATTCGAAACTAGTCAGTGATTAGTCAGTACTAAAGACTACAAGTGGTGTGAGGAAGACAGATGATTTTTTTTTAGTGAGATAAGGGAATTAGATGCCTCAGGAGTAGTCCCTGGCAGTTCTCTGGACTGTCAGCATGCACTACATTTCCTGGAAGTCAGTTCCATTAACTTTGGGACAGAGTTTTGGTCAAATTCAAACTTTTCTATGTCGCTTCTGGCTTGGTGCAACTGGAGGATCATGTCATGGTTCTTCCATGATCGTGATTTGTTGAAGGAAAATAGGGCTTTGGCAGAGAGACCATTGACTATCTTGTGCACCATTCCCAGTCTACTTGCAGAGTGCCTTGTAGATAGAGTAGGCCACTAAAACGTAATCATCTCAGTCACGCTGCTGGTTCTCTTGTAGTCCCCATTGTGACATAGCATGTGCCCCGGCGCTGGATCTTGTCAAGATCATGGACATCTGAGATGTTTTAGGGATCCCAGACGCTGGAACTGTTCTCAAGATGAGGGTGGACTAGGGACTTGTATGAAAAAGCCTGGGTATCAAACCTTCTGCATGGGACAACCTGCATAATAAAACCAAAAAGAGAGGAGAAAGCAAATAAGATTAAAACTAGCTGCGCTACATTAGATTAAAAAAATAGTACCCACCCACTTTAGGTCTTACATTTTAGTTTATTTTAAAAAAATGATAGACTTATGTCTATCTGAATCTATCTATCTTTTTTAAGAGTAGAGTAAAGGTTTATAATGTATTTCCAATTCTTTTACAAGTAACTTTCAAAATTGTTTTTCTTAAATTATTATTATTATTAAACATTTGCTACATACAATAACAGGCAGTACATGTAGAGGTAGAAGTCTATTAATTATAAGTTGTTTGTAAACATAGGTGTATCTACTGAACTTCAGTTGCTAAATTTTGTGAGAACAAGTTTGATAGATATAATGTAATATTGAGGAAAACAATGCCTTTGAGTAGGCCTAAGTCTTTTAATATCATGCTGAGTGGATATACTGATTTGTTTATTTAGCAACACCGTAGTTTGTCACCTAAATAAAGCTAGAGAATGAGAATTACTAGATTTAATGCAACATAAGATGACAGTTCCCAAAATATCATTAGTCCAGGATGAGTGCGATGTTCGCATGGGCTTAGATTATAAATACAGCCTGAATATTTTCGAACTTCATACAAACATACCTTGCCAGAGTTCAACTTAGGTGTCGATCCTGTTCCTGAGTAGATCTACACCATAACATTTGATGGTCGGGTCCTGGTGCTCTCTTATGCACTTCTGTGGTCATTATCTGCTTCTTGGTTCCATAGAATCTACAATTAAATGACAATAGAAACTTAGTAAGGTTCGTGCTGGTATCAAATGCATGCATTGGCGGATCCAGGGGGGCACAGGGGGCACGTGCCCCCGCCAAAAAAAATTAAAAATTAGTGCTCACTACCCCTATGTCCATTATTTGAAGAAAAGATAAATATTTACTTGAATTTTAGGTCTGTGTTAGTAGCGTATCTCTACGCCGGAGTTACGGGTCAAAGTAGGGATATGATTCTGAACAAGCGCCCATTGATCTTCCTAAACCAGGCATTTATTTAGTCTTTTTTAATTAGAATGTACATTTACATAGCAAAATTCAAGGTACATGATTCCATTATAGATACAGAGATACATGCTGTTTAGACTTAAGTTTAGTGTTAGATCTAGACTATACTACTTTACTAGCCTACATTCGAGATCTAACACGTACTATTCACTAACACTAAAGTGTAGCCGCGCCAGCTCAGGAAACGCAGTCACCGTTCTTGCTGGATGTTACAGCCGGCTAGCATCGGCGAAATGAAAATCATAATCCGCTCGACAAGATATCACAGGCTTGGACTAGCAATGAGCCATTTGCGCCGTCTCTGTAACAGGTCCACATCTACCACTAATTATTATTGATAATCAAGCTCTAAACTAAACTTTAAAAGTATGAGACGTGCTAAAATTGAATAATCTACGGTAAACTTCTGATTGTTTCTAAAAATATTACCGTCGACGACACAAATTAGAGTTCATTCAATCAGTTAATATTCCTTGATCAGACAAAAGAAAAGGGGATGGGATAGGGGTAATACGTTGTGACAATGCGGAGAGCCCCTAACTGCAGCTGCAACGACGAACACATCACGATTGTTTCAGAGATATCAACACAAAATGGATCTTTACTTACTTTTTTGATATGGTATGGTATCACTTCGATGTTGATGTTTACCTGAAGATTTTCTGTTTCACTGAGATGTACTTGACAAACTTCTATTACAATAGAAATTCACTTAAAAGAAACATGCTTCATTGTTTTTAATTGAAGTAACTTCAAAGTTGCAGTTCATACAATCGCCATTTTTCCTCAATTTCGTGCTCTTGACTAGTCTTAGTAACAAGCGCTTGCAATTTTAAAAATATTGATTAAACACTCACGTTTTGGTAGACGTGATCATTCGTGTTTTACCGGCGTGGAAAACAACGAATGGTAGGCCCTACACTTCGTAAATTAGAGTCACCTATTTTACGAAACAGCGCAAAAAGTTAACGTGAAACGTGACACGTGACACGTGACACGTGACACGTGACTGTTCGTTGCAAGCATATACTTTTTTCTCACAGCGTCTGAAATTTAGAATCAAATATGCCCGTGAGTGGTGCAAAGTGAATCTTCTGTGATGAATTAGGGCATTGGGGTGACGCAATTTGTGCCGTAACTAAAAGAAAAAGGTTTAAAACAACCTTGATCTAGTAGACTAAAGACGGGTACCCCCCATGCCCAATGACTGAGCCCACGTACGTTACGCCACTGTGTCTATGGAGCCTTATACGTGATAGATTTCCAGAGTGAACATGCAGAATATGCAGAATATGCAGACTGTACGCCAAATCGAGTAATAAGCCATGGCAATGTGTCATGTTATCAAGTTCAATTAATACACAGGCTTATACCTATATATGTCCAGTGTCTCGCTATGAATGATTTTCATTCACCTTTTCAAATAAGTGTATTTAATCAACAGGCAGAATGAAAATTGTATACATTGCGTGCTGTAAGGTAGCTAGGACAAGTCATAACGCTTGCTGACCTGGCAACAACTAAAGAATGGTATTTGCATTCAGACTATTGAGATACAACACTATACAACAGGTGAATGTAAAGCTCATCGCTAGATAAACGTGTATAAATTTGAATACATTTTGAAATCGGTCTATTAAAAAACCATGCCAAACTCTATTCAAGCGCACTCACCTGTGTGTGATGTGTACGAGTAGTACTCATGTAAATGCAAAACATCTACGCAAGATGCAATCCGTTTTGGTTTCTAGCAGAACACCCGAAGTCTTACATACACGAATGCACTTGCATTTTAATGATTAGGAGAGAGGCTTGATCTGTTCATGTACCCCCGAGACGCTTTGTTTGGTGAGAAAATATTTATAAAATCAACTTGTTATTATTTAAGTGTCACTTCTAACGTTATGATAATGGAAGCGTATAAAAGCTTTGTATATATGTAATAGTTATGAAAACATTTGTAACGACGACGTGATTATATAGAGCAGGGCCTATATTATTTTGACACGGCTAAATTCAAATTCAGCATATCATAAATTATCGCTCACGTAATGATTATTAGTCGATGCGCTAGTGCCCTCTGGTACGGCATTGATCCTCATTCCAAGTCCTTGGAAAGGACCTAAAGCCATCGTTCCCATATTTGCTTCCTAACAAGCATGCACATGCTTTCTAAGCAACCAGATAGAACCAACCAACCAAGAGAATGAATGAAACAAGGGAAACGCTCTCGGCGGTCACGCCTGCATTACGCAATTCGATATGATGAGAAATTGAGGTTGGGACATTATTTGTAGGCAGAGTGGCCCATTTAGCAGGCCCCCCAAAATGAAATCCTCTGAATATAATCAGCATTTTGAAGTGAATATTGACTAAGAATCAGAAGAATTATTTACTATTATTTGTAACAAGATTGATAACTTTCATGAAATATGAACAAATAACAAAAATTGATTTATTAATTCTTGTATTAAGTTGTGAAAAACATAATCTACTGACCTAAAATGACCTTTGACCTTGACTTTGTGACCTGGAATTTGTGTCATGTGATTTGTGATACGTGATTACCCTTGGGTACAAGTTTCATGGAATTTGAACAAACAATTTGAAATTATGCTGAAAATTCAAAATCTTAATGTTGATGCCACAACAAAGTCTAAGTTTGTTGACCTTAAATGACCTTTGTCCTTGACTTAGTGACCTGAAATTCTACTCACATGATAGGGGATTCTTGATAACCCTTCAGTTTAAGTTTCATTGAAAAAGAAAGTGTACTTTCAAAATTATGATAAAAATTCAAAATCTGAACCTGATGCCACAACATAGTCTAAGTTTGTTGACCGAAAATGACCTTTGACCTTGACTTAGTGACCTGAAATTATACTCACATGATTGGGGATACTTGATAATCCTTTAGTCTAAGTTTCATTGAATAATAATTTATACTTTCAAAATTATATTAAAAAATCAAAAACTTAAGCTCAGGTGAAGTTTTTGATGATGATGCCACAACATAGTCTAAGTTTGTTGACCTGAAATGACCTTTGACCTTGACTTAGGGACCTAAAAATTTTCCTCACATGATTGGGGATACTTGATAACCCTTTAGTCTAAGTTTCACTGAATAAAAACTTATACTTTTAAAATTATATTAAAAATTCAAAAACCTAGGTTAAGTTTTTGATGTTGACGCCGCCGCCGCCACCGGAAAAGCGGCGCCTATGTCTTGCTTTTTGCTAGCAGGCGAGACAAAAATGAATCGGTATAAAATTTCAATCTTCCAGTGACATTCTAATGTATTGGTGATCCAAAACCTAACTGGTATAATTACCTTCGATCTTTATTTTTTTCAGGAAGACTAACATAAGCCGGGCATACAGAACAAGAAAGGTTATCCTGCATGTGCTGATCGACCCATGTCGACACTTCATATATATTCAGTGAACGATTTCATCCTGTGTCCACCCTGCTTGGCGTCCAGAGGATCGCCTCGCCCAGTCACTGAAATCAGGCTTTATAGCCACACCTGAAGTCAACCCTTTCACTTAACTTCTGGACATGCTGTCCATAGAAATAAACTTCTTCATTAGAGGGACCCTGACCAATATGAATACTGATATACGACGGTAATGTTGTATGAACGTATCGTGAAGTTCATAATCCACAACTTCAAGTGACCGTGTCAACGGAAAAAAGTCGGACACGAATACGTATTGGTTGTACATGAACAAGGCAGCGCAACGGACTACTCAAACGACCTACGTTTATTATAACAAATGTGAGTTGTCCATTGATGCCATCTGAACGTAATCCTTACTTCATTTATCGATAAAAGGTAAATACCAGACTCTGATCGACACGATGGTGTTGAAAGAAACAAATTCAAGCATTTCCTACAAAACTGTAGAACGTCAAACTATTTTGTAAGGCTGCATGCATTTTTATGATTGTATATAGTATTTGTATCACCATTCATATTGGGCATGATGACGTCTGGAATTCTAGTAACACAGTGATTGAATCAGTGAAAACTAAGATTTAGGAAGACGAATCTTCGTCGACTTAATTAACTACCACAAAAATGATGGACATCAACAACAACAAAACTATTGTTCGGAGTTCATTTAATATATATATATATACTGAGCCCTCATATCGGCTTGACTAATCCGAACCTTATGGGAGGTTTGTTGATTGGTCTCGACCGGACAAGTGGCCTTGCTTGGACAGATGTAAATTCTCATCGTCACTGCCCTCTAGTAGAAAACAACGCTTCGAAAGACAGTTATTCTTTAAAACTGACTGTATCTGGATCTTATTCAGAGCTAGAGCCTTAATAACCCCTTATTCCTCATGACTGATCCGAACTTGTGGGAGGTTTGTTGATCGGTCTTTGCCGGAGAGTGAAGTGAAAGTGAAAGCAGAATAATTGTTTAAATAATGATCGCTGGTTCTAAAATGACAACCGCGAAAATGGACTAATAATTTTACCAAAGACGTATGACTAGATTAAACTTGAGTATGTTCAAGGCTTGGAGAAGGAATACATTTGGATCATTATTGAATGTGTTGAAATATCACTGTACGGATGGAACCACGATCCTTTGGATTACTTTGGAATTGTCATCTCATCAAACTGAACAGAGTGAAATGGAGAATGCTGAGACTGAACCATTGTGACGTAGGGGTAAGTGAAGGTTCACCTATAGAACAAGACAGCAATATCTCTTGTGATCTTAACGGAGCTCTAGATTGACAGAGATGGGCCCTAAGGTTGGGTTCACAGTTTGGATCGCATGGGGGTTTACTTATATATTAGGTCACTACATATTGGCCTCACTTGAACCGTGCCCTATACCATCCCAGACAGCATTTAGGCTCCATAATCACTGTAGGATTGCTGTCTTGTTAATTATGGGCAGCCTAATTTGAATAATCATGTTGATTGAGAGAGTAATTGCCGGGTCTGTGGATGAAGCGTCGTAACTTGAAAACATGTGCGCTTTACTGATTTGTTGGCACAAAGAATGTAGTACACATGAGATTTCACAGTAAAATATGTCTGCGTACAAGGAACTATGTTATTTATTTATTCCCGAAGTGTCTCCATGAAACTTATATATATATATTTATATATATAATCCGAAGACTTGTTTTTCCCCGATAATCTTCTCAAATAAATTTCACATTTTTTGAAACACTTTTTGAACATTATTATTTGTACTTCGAAATGCGGGCATCGCCCATCATTCGATACAGCCTGCTGAAGAATAACTACTAATATAAAACAACACGTAGATTCAAACTGCAGCATCTAAATTTTGCATGGCTGCCTGCTCTCAAGTATTCATGGCTAATAATTCAATTAAGATAATAAACCCCTAAACAAGAGTTTAGAAACTCAAGTTTGATCGATTATAATTCCCTTGTCATGGGACAATTATCGCTTTGTTTAGTATCATTGGAAAGAGAAATTATTTTCATTCGTCTTTAAAATGAAACCGTATTTGTTGAAATTTTTCAGCCATGGAATGAGCAGTACATCAGAAAAAGGGCTAAGGTAAAAAAAAATGACAAGTTTAAAAATGCACTTGAGGAAGCGCGATGGATCAGTGGTAGAGCAGTGGTCTCGTAACTGGGAGGCACCGGGTTCGAAACCAAGTCGAAGCCCTAGTGCCCTTTGCTTAGGCCTTAATCCTCATTACCAAGTCCCTCGGGGAGGACATAAAGCCGTCGGTCCCCTGCATGGTTGCTTATATACTTACAAGCATACAAATGCTTTATTAGCAGTCAGGTAAAAACAAACAAGTGCGCTACACAGCAGCCCTACACTCTTCAAAGAAATAAGAATGCACAGCCGAACGAGAGCAGTGCATTTTACAACTTTTCACTTTTGACCTTAGCTCTTATTTTGATGTAATGCACATTTCATGAATGACAAAAAAAATCATAACAAATGGGGTATCATTTTCAAGAAGAATAACACAATTTCTAATGATACTAAACATTGTGATGATTATTCCATAACAGAGATATAATCAATCAAACTTGAGATTCCAAACTTATATTTCAGCAAGTATTTCTTGCCGTATGTTATATGAAAGATCTATTTCGCTCATTTCGCTGTATCATTATCATTGCGTTATCCACTACCATGATATAAGCATATTAATGGCAGAATGATTATGAATTACAATGCTAGGACTTCTTTTCCTCTATTACTTTAACGGTTTAAATATATAATCAGACAATATTTACCTTAGCCGAGGAGACATATCGGTTTTCGTTTTTTTGTTTTTCGTATGCACGAAAAACCCCGTCATATAAATTATGATGACGTATGAGAGAGGAGAAAACGAGCATTTTAACTGTGTATTCGTATCTGGCAACATGATTTTGAATAATTAAATGATTAACTTGGGTTCCCTTTTTCCCCAGGGGCATGGAGCAGTGGATATGTGATATCAGGGAATAGTGCATACGGGAAGCTTAGGATTCATAAAGTAGAAACATATACTTTTTATAATTTTAATATGGATTTTGCGTTGTGGAAAATTACTCCGAGTAAACGGCTTGAACTTGCAAGTATACAGATCCGACCCTGGGATCCGACGACCAAAGCATTTAACGCTTTGCAAGAATAAGATAGATACTTCGCGTGGAAAGGCGAGCGATGAATGGAAAAATAGTAACTCGATATGCTTACCTTTGTGATAAGGGTTTCTAATTATCAAAGCAGAGGATGTGAACCACCACAACGAAACACAAGATGTAACCAGTAAACACAAAAACAGTATTTTAATTTTGTTCATGATTAATGAAGTCTTCGATCCGATGAATATCAGAAAAAGCAATTGTTATCTCACAAACATAATGGTACATGGATGCGGCTTGGAATTTGCTGGCCTATTGTACTACGGTAGTACGGTATATAGTATATACCAGTAGCTCATATTCTTTATGCCCCGCCCACCGAAGATGGTGCTGGAGGTATTATGCTTTCGGGGTTATTTGAGTTATTACCTTCAAACTTGATGGTAGTGTGTATTACATTTATTACCTTAAGATGATGATCTGAGTACTGAGTACATTTTGGTTTGAGTATAGGTCAGAGGTAATAGAGGGTAAGTTTTTAAGAAAATACAGCTATTAGCCTCATTAATCTCAATAAATTCCAAGGACTCAGTGAGCCAGGAAACTGATACAGGTGGGGGCGGCGAAATTGTTTTCTCTGAAACTCCGCACAATCCGCCATAGGGGCAAAGTAAAAAATCAGAGACTCATTATAGGCTGTGTAGGTATATAAAATAGGGATAGGGGTGTTTCCATCCCCCAGTAATTCCCCCTCCCTACCCCTCGGTGTCGCCCCTGTGCAAGATTATGTAAATATTAAAAAAACACCTAAAACCCGAGTAGGGTCAGTGTTTGATAACCCAAATCGATCAGGATAATTGTGATAAAACTTAAGTTAATAATCACTTCATGTTAACTGTACTCTTCATCTAAAAATAAACATTTTATTTTATGTCATTTTCAGAACACCGTGAACAGTGGATTAATGATCGCTGAAACCTAATCGAAACACCGTATTGTATGTGTAGATTTGGACTTTAAAGGAAACCTAACCCCAAAGAATAAGTGTAGGTATTCTGAAAAATGAGATGTATTCCTGCCCTTTGATGTACAATAATTCTTACGAAAATGTACAAGAGATATATAAATGAAGATATTCCTGGCATGATGTGATTCATTTTAGCATGACATGGGCGCAGCCATTTTCTTGAAAATGTGACTTACCAGTTGAAGTTGTACATGTATCATGCACCAAGCTTTAGTTGGAAAGAATTTTTTAATCAATAACGAAACCTTTACTTTTCAATGAGAAAAAAAATCATAACTGAGAAGATAGAAATTATATTTCGTGAAAAATAAATAACAGGGGAACAATCGTAACTAAATTCATTTATAAATACTACATTATAGCAGTTGACAAATCTATTTCATTTATGAGAAACCTTCACCCCAGAAGAGCACCAACTTATTTATGCAATTTGCGTTCTGGCAATTGTAGTAAAAAGGATAATAGCAGGTGAATGAAATGCTTCATCACCACACACGTCTGGGAAAGAAGCATCCATAAATTTGAATGTATTTACTTGATAAACGACTTCGCATAGTACGTCACGTTTCAAGAAGATGGCGATGCCCATGTCGTGCTGAGAAACTGTACATTATTCTTGCTTTATACCTCTCTCATACACTTTGGTGGGGGATCTTGTAGATTTATGGACAATAATATAATAAATCTCTCAGAATAAGTAAAGTTATTTCTTGGGGTTCGGTTTCCTTTAAATGCTTACTGACAAAACTTCGTATAAACGACCCGTAGAGGGCGCCCGTGCTCAGCGATACTATGTATGATCGAATCTCTTTGAGTGAAATCCATAGCCATTCATGGTTCTGGCGGAGTTGAGGCAAATAAATGAGGATCGTTTTTTTCCTCATCCAGTTGATGTTTATGATTCTGATATACTACTACTATCACAAAATTCAAAATTACCATAAGTTTGAAATCATGAACGATAATCATGACTACATGATATTGATTTCTAATTTATATTAGAAAACAAAATTGTTAATAACTAAATTTCAAAATCAGTACAAAACAGACGGTTTATTAAATTTGTAGATTTGTGAATGGAATTGAATGCAATGACAAAAAGCCATGATCCTGTTCCTATAAATGCGTTAAAAAAACTCAATATCATATGAATAGCAACTAAATAGCAACTGAAAATAAAAATGGGAAAAAGTTATAGATACATTTAATCAGCAATGTATATGGAACCCTACCACCCCCCGTGTCACCACCTCCATCTTAAAATGTTCAATCAAAGTTTGAAGAATCCAATTTAACAAAATGTAATATTTATAACAATTTAATTTAATTATTTTAAAACTATTATTCGAAAGTATAAGAGTATATATTTACATCACCGTGACAAGCCATGTAATTTTGTTTGTTTTATTTCCGAATAAAAAGACAACATGCATTCTGTAAAACAACGAATAGAATAATAAATTACAAGATAAAATAAAAGGCTGGATAGCCCATATTCAGCGGTATCGCTATGATGCCGCTGGTCTTCCATGGGGACCAGAAATGGTACAGTAAAACAATACAATATACATAAACAAACGACAAAGAACAATGGCAAAACATAAATTCCAAAGCAATGTATAGTAAGAAAAGACAGACAGTAAAGAAAAGAACCTAGTATTATAGCAACAGAAGAGAACACAAATAAATGCGATCTCTCGAAATGCTCTACGGTCACTAAGGTCTTATGTGGTTCGCATTATAGGTACAACAAAAACATTTACAATGATCTAGGCTCATAAGCTTTCTGTCAAATGTCTCTTAAAGGGACTTGGTAACATTGTTCAGATAAGAGAAAATGGTGCTTAGATAGTGACTCCAATGCTAGATGTACACTTAAAGATAATCTGAAAGTTTGAGTGAAAACAGACCATTATTAATGGTTAAAAATTGGGGAAAACTGATCTGATCGATTCCTTAATTTTCCCAACTATAATATTACAATTTAATTACATTTTAGGTGAACGTAAATCATCACAAAGCAATGAATAGGCTCTATATACCATTCCAGACATTTAACTGTTGACAGATTTTTAAAAGCCGGTCTTATGTCTTATTTTCATGGAAAAACGGTTGGGAAATTCAAAAGTGGTTGGGAGAATTTACTGTTTAGAGGGTGTTGCACAGTGACGCCTTCAAAGAAAACCATACATATCTTTGTGGTTTGAGAATTTTTTAGGGTTTTTTGCATGTTAATTCTCCCAACTATATTATTACAATTTAATTACATTTTAAGTGAATGTAAATCATCACAAAGCAATGAATAGGCTCTATATACCATTCCAGACATTTAAGTGTTGACAGATTTTTAAAAGCCTGTCTTATATCTTATTTGACATGGAAAAACGGTTGGGAATTCAAAAGTGGTTGGGAGAATTTACTGTTTAGAGGGTGTTGCACAGTGACGCCTTCAAAGAAAACCATAAATATTTTTGTGGTTTAAGAATTTCTTTAGGGTTTTTTGCATGTTAGAGGGTTAGTACAGCAGAAGCAATATAATAAGTAACATTTCATACAAAAATTACGCAGTTTTTTCATCAACCTTCAACAATGTTACCGAGTCACTTTAAGGGAAGACAATGTAGTAGTAGTAGCTCTAAAAGAAAAGTTTTCATTCATAATTATAATGAGTCAGGCCATGCAGTATTTTAAACATCATAATGTGCATGTGTTTACTACGCCGTGTGGACAAAGTGTCCCATTTTAGGATATCATGCAATTTGTTGGTTGGATATATATGATTGCCGATTTATTTTAAAAATGCTTCTCCCCGCTCTATTCTGCAGTTTCTGTAACTGGTCAAAATATTTATCAGAAGATGACGACCAAACATTGTCTGCATACTCAAAATGCGGGAGAATAACATATTGAAATATGATTTTCAAATTTGTTTCATTTACATAATGTCCTAACCGACCAAGAAATCCAACCATTTTTCAAATTTTCTTACACATGTTTTCAATATGAATATTCCATTTCAATTCTGTATCAATGATTACCCCTAGGTATTTTGTGTTCTGCAGCTGAATTATATCTCTCCCCCGAACTTTTAAAACTAATTTATCTTGTTTTTTCAGCAATATTGTTGTTGCAATTAACATACCCACGGTCTTGCTGAATAGTTAATCTCCAGTTTATTCCAAGATATCCATGTATCTAATCGAGTTAGTTCCTCGTTGAGAACTGACTGTACAACAGACGGATTGGTATGTGAGTAAAATAACACAGAGTCATCCGCATATAGATGTATTTTACATTTTTCAAAAGAATGAGGCATATCATTAATAAATATGACGAACAATAATGTATGCCAATCGATAATAATGCTGCACAATACCTTTAACTGTTTTTATATGTTTAAATAACACAAATAAATAAGTATTACAAATTAAAAGAAAAAACACTGTTCGTGTAACAAACAATGTACGAAAAAATGCTCGTTATTATGAGCAAAGCACACCACCCCCCCCCCGAAAAAATGACACCACAAGTGGTGCGTCCGGACAGGTTGGTTGATTGGACAATAGATTTCATACAGTAATTTGAAGAAGTTGACGTGCAATACGTCACAAATCTTAATTCCTATGTTGGACAATACTGTAAAAGACAATCCTTTGTGGTGGTTAGTGTTTTTTGCATATTTTCGTTCAAATCCAATGGCAAAAGTGACAACTTCGAGTTTGCTAAGCGTCCGGACACACAACCCCCATCTTACCACGTTATTGATTGCTCGGCTTCCATAATATGGCCATTTAAAAAAAATCAAAGACTAGTGTATTCTTTCACGAAACCATCATATAAAGTACAAGTTCACTTACATCACATGTCATGAAACGCATCTTAATTACAAAACACGCGTTTCAATGGGATCATGTCGGCGAACAAGACAGTACTAATTAAAAGAAGGTTTCGTGGGCGTGAAACGCTGCCTATGTCTACGATGGGGTGCAATTATTCATCATTTGGATTGCACCTTGACGCTCCAACTCAAGCAAAAATCTGTACTCCACTGGCATTTTGTGACAATTCGATGTATAGTTGATTTTGGCCTTTGGTTCGTAGTAGTGGTGAAGTATCTTTCGATTGAATGGATCCTCATGGAAAGGGTAGAAACCAAAGAAGGTAATCTCTTCACATAGTTGAGTAGCAGCCGTGTATACACCTATCCCAGTAGATGGACTATCGAAATGCCACAATCTGGCGGATACAGAAAATAAGAAAGAGAAATCAAACACACACACACACACACGTACATGTTTGTTTAGGTTTATATATTACATATGTATAAATATAATTATGTATTTATTTATTTATTTATTCATGATTTCTTTCAAGAGGGTAGTTTCATTCAGTTCCATTGGAAGCCAATGGATGTGCTTTTCAAGAAAGCCCTGCATAATACAAAAACAGTATAAAAACATAAGTATGATAATGCAATAATTAAAAATTGTACTTACATGCGAAATATCAAATTAAATATATATCTTTTCAAATAAAACTATTTGAATCATACAATATATATATATTTCTATATAATTATGTATAAATATAATTTATTGTACTCAGTTCTAGATCCTAATCAAATGATTGGTCAAAAGCCGTCATTTGTGAGTCATTTGTTGAGATTATGTACCTTATACATGTACTTAGATTCTTATTCACTGATTGGTCAAAACTATATCACATGACAAGGCGCATCTCGATCTATAATTGCGTCAGAGGGTTTGGCGTTCTATCAATTGACCTAAGAAAGGTCAAATGATAGAACGCCAAAACCCTGTGATAGAACGCGTAACCCCTCCGCTACTTTTGCACACACAGAGCGAACAGGATTTCAAATGCCTCCAGCAGGCAACTCCCCCGGTGTCAAGGCGCTCACACTGTGCAATTTACGCTGAGCCGCAATAACTGCACTTTACTACTGCAGTACCTAGTTGTATAGATTGGATTTGCGTATGTTGGATTTTTTTTAGCGTTGGATATTTGGGACTGTTTTGAACTTCAAAAGACTGTAAATATGTTACTGTGAGGAGCAAATAGACTCTTGATGTTGAACTTCTTTTCTAGACCTATTCATGAAATAATGAAGAGAATGACGTGTATAAAACAAATATGGACTGCTCTGTAATCAGTTTCGTCTCGGGGTGATAGAAGGGCCGGTATGAACCCCACCTTGGGAGTGATAATTTCCACTATCATCCTCATGAGCAGTCTATATTTGTACACTATCACACGTTTTATTCTTCATAAAAAGCGTAGCATGTTTATCAAAATAGCCAGAATGAAAATTAGCTAACGTAGCTCATTTGCATCAATTTGCATACAGTACCTTCTGCATCAGGTAATGTTAGGGTTATATTATGCCTCCATAATTTCAACCGGAGCCTCTCAGTGTATGGTCTATTTGATTAATTGAAAGGGGGCGCAGATTAATGTAGAGACAGGAAACAACAAATATTTGTTCAAAGATCTTGTAGACCCTACCAAAGGAATGTCCATATATTTTAAAGGCTAGCTGTAGGCCTCTTTGATAATTTGATAATCCGGCCTACTTTGATACTTGGGTTTGGAGCATATTCTAATAATCCAGTTCACGATATTATTTTCACGCTAATATTTCCACTACTATTTTAGAAGGGAAATATTAGCATGCAAAATAAGACAAAATAAAAAGATTAAATGGATTGATATATTCAGTGTTGATTTAGGTATCGATAGTTAAAACATTTCCCAATATGCAGATGATTCGACATTATTTGTGGAATCTGTTAATGATATACAATACATTATGAACGAAATTAATGATTTTGGAGACTATGCAGGTCCGAAAAAAATTGGAATATTACAGTAGTTATGAAACTGAATATTGTAGATTTTTTTCATGATAATGACATTATATATACGGATTAACCTGTTAAATATCTAGGAGTATATGTAGGCGAAACTAAGAAATTGTTAAAAGATTTAAACTGGAATGTAAAAATAGATAAAATTCGAAATGTATTATGTGGAAAATGAGAGATCTTACTTTTTATGGTAGAATAATTGTTTTGAAAATGTTAGCGGCGTCACAAATTGTGTATACCGCAACTGTTGTACCAGCACCAAAACATGTTTTACAGATATTGAAATTACTATTGTTTTGTTTCTTATGGAATTCCAAAAAAGTTAAATTAAACAGAATGTAATTATAAGTGATATTGAAAATGGTGGATTGAATATGATTGATATTGCTAGTAAAATATTTTCACTTCATTTGGCATGGATATCTCGTTTCTGTCATGATAATAGCTCTAATTGGAAAAATATGTTTAGATACTTGCTGGTCCGATAAAATAGGGGGTTTGCCACTTTATTGTATTTAGTATTTATTATCCATTTCTGGAGATTTGATTTTCACTGGTGTAACATATACAGATTACCATTTACTAATAAATTTACAAAAATTGTAGACATTAACAGTAAATAAACAAGGTTTGACATATGATTAAGCACAATTAACAGAAGGTCTAATGTTGGGTAATAAACACAAATTCAGGACAATAGTTACCACAGTAATTAAAGCAAGACAAGAGCAGGTGTCAGGTGATCAAACGAATGAACAAGTGAAAGAGATATACTGAGGAGGTCAGGTACACGTACATGTATTCATGTCTTAAACCAATTTTGGGAATAATTAATTATAGGTAATACTAAAGGGCAACACTGGGTCTTCGAGACATTCCGTTGTACATGTGGATGGAGTTTGGTATGAATGATTGCCGAGTTCTCGCTCGAGCAGACCTCGGCACACACAAACGAAAGCCTGACCTATTGTAATGTAATTAGTATGAAGCGGGTGGGTGGGGTCGTTCATGATTCTTTTGACTTTGGTAACTACTCTTTCTTCATACAGTGTGGATACTGCGGGTAGGCTACTGCCAATTATCCGTTGTGCTACTCTCCTCGTTCTGTCTAGCTTCTTCTTATCTTTTTGGGTTGCATTCCCCAAATAGCATATTATGTTGTACGTAGCTATACTCTCAATCAATGATCTGTAAAAGAGAATCAGAATTGTTTTGTCTACATGCATCTTTCTCATCATTCTCAAGAAGTATATTCTCTGGTTGCACATTTTTCTTAACAAGGTAACATTAAATGACCAGTCGAGTGAATCACATACCGTTGTTCCCAAATACTTACATTTCAATTGTAATATAAAAGATATGAAGTTATTATGCTCTAAACATAATTTGACAGATTTTTATGTCTTTCAACTTGGTCAGAACTAAGATTCATTGATATGTTTAAAGTAAGAAATATTCCAAATGAAATTATTTGGAAAAATAGTAACATTACCTTTAAGTAAAAAATATTGTTTTATCAAGAATGGCAAGATGCCGGTTTAATTTGATTACAAATGGTATTTGGAATGACTCTTCATTTAATAAATAAAAAAGGTTAAAGCATAACATCTCTTATTTGATTTTAAATATACAAAATTAAAGAAAGCATTTCTGCAGTGTTGGTTAGATAGATTAAGTATGATATTTCGAATCTTATAAAAAATAGAACAGGGGATAAAGTGAATGTTTTTGTTATGAAAGTGAAAGATTACTATGGTTGTTAATACGTAAGAAGTCAAGAGAACCAAATGTCATTTATTTTTGGAATTCCTTTCTAGATCTAGATAATGACTTTGGAAGGATGTATTTTCATTTAAATTAAAGCAAATTCGTAATAATAAAGTTAACCAAAATATTTTCAAGATGATTCACAGGTTTATTGCCTCAAAAAAAAACTTATATAACTTGGCAAATTGTGAATAATAATTTATGCAACTCTTGTGGACAAGTTGACTCAACGTTTTACTTCATGTTTTATTGCAAGGATGTGACTTTGTTTTGGAAAATAACATATGATTTTATATTCAACCTATTCCGAGTAGAAATACGAATAAACCGAAAGATATTTGTTGTAGGTAAGGACATAGAAAACAAGAAATATACTCTCCTGAATATTATTTTTAATTATGCGCAATATGCAATTCATAAATGTTACGTTAAAAAGATTGTCAATGGTTCTGTTTTTTACCCACATACTTTGTTTTTTTAATTCAAGTCGTTGCTAAGATTAATTTTAAGGTATGAATGTGTTAGCAAAGAAAATAATATTAAGCTGGAAGAATTGTTGAATATACTTTAATTTTCAACCTATGTTATGTTTCATTCAATCATTGAGTAATTGTAAATTTGTATTGAAATTATGGAAATAAAAACCTCGCTTGAGGATAAGAGGAAAACAAAAATTATTTGTTCACTTTATTGCTATGACGATAGCCACACAAAAAAGGTATTGCCTTTATCAGCTGTTTCTTCTTTAATGCATTGTTATTTGGTGATCTGTTTCATAATTTATGCAAATGTAGTTTTATTAAATGTCAACTTAAATTTCAACTTAAAAAATAAAATGTTTTATATTTCAAAATTCTTTAATAAAACGATGATTTCAAAAATGTAATTCATCATCTCAATTGTCACTATCATCCTTGTCATGCATTCACACTTTGTTCTCCACTGTTCTCTATTTTGTGAACAAGGAAATGGCGTAAGGTGCTGGTATACTTCAAGAATGGCTCATGTCAACTCATTTACCTTTTCGACACCGTAATGAGATCCTTCGGGTTGTAGGAAACTGTGAAGGTGAGATTGAATTGTTTTCGCAAATAGGGCAAGACATCGACCAGTTGAGGAAAGTAACCCCTGGCAGGCATTATCACGTGGTCACTTTTCAACAATCTCAACCTGTCGATTAAACTGTTACATCTGGGCGGATGCTTGGCCAGGTATTCAGAAATGGTCCCGTTCTTTGTCTCATTTTTGGCAACTTTCTCGAAACAGGAGACCAACTCCTTGATTTGTAATGCGTTAATGGTCATGACAGAAACCTTTGAACCAACGGCTGATGAATATTCATGACCAAATACTGCCAGATTCATTCTGATGATGATGTCTGCTTCGTCTATAACCCCACCACAATGGCTGTTGAGAAGTATACCTGAGTTGCCTACAAGAGCGCAAGACTTTACCCGCTGTTCAAACCAATGAGTTAGATGCAATGCATTCGATTTCGCGATGTCTTTATAACTTTTTTTCACTATCATGTCTCCGGGATCTACATCTGCACCAAATATCTGAACAGTTTGCCACGGCTTCATCACCTCGTTAACCTTGTCCCTGTTTATCAAACAAAAAAAAACAAAAATCAAACCTTGCTCACGAGATTTTTTTTATTTTATCTTATTCAAAGTATCTTAGTAGATGGGGAATATATATGAATATATAACTATAATAATAAATTCATGATGGCATTTCGTACGTGATTGTTCAGACTTTTTTTTAATAACGCAATTTTTAAATATCAAGAATTTAACCCTTCATTAATTCTGCAATTTTACAAGTCTTACATTAAAAGAGAGTCGAGTATGACGTGATGGAAACAAATTTGGAATAATTTCTTATTTGATTAACATAATAAAACGAATTAACACAAACGGTGCTTCTAGATGGCTGTCTAGCATTGAATTTCAAGTTCTATACTCACTGTATTTCCATAACGGAGGTTCTGTTAAACCAACGGCGTCCACTGTAGCGTTTATCTTTATCAGCAAAGGCCGTGCGAGTCATCTGCATGTCTAGGCCTAAAACAGCACAAAAATAAGAGCAATAAAGAATTTGAATAAGCATTACTGAAGAGGACGATCATTCCGAAGGTAGCAGGAATGGTCGCACAGTTTTAAAAGTTGAGTGTAAGGAAATGTATGACGGGGGTGAGAGATCCGACGTTCGCTCGGGCGACAGTTGCTTCGGGAATTATATTGTTAAAGATATAGGATTAGGTTGAGGGTTGGGTTTTAGGGTAGGTTTAGAGGAAGTGTTAGGTATAGCGTAGGTGTAGGTGTAGGGTTACCTCCCTGGTTGAAGTTAAGAATTCGGATAGTGCAGGTAATGGACGCCGAGCAATTGTGGCAGAAACTTGACTTTGTCGGACATCCGCCTGGCCCCATGAAGGCCATGATAGCGATTAATCTCCACGCCCTATGAAACGAGCTGACGCTGAAGTAAATTTAGCCATCCGACAAAGTCTTGGAGAACCTATAATGGAATCTAAAATATCAATATTCCTACTACTATCAAGAAAATTTATTAGATTGTTTTTAACATTTTAGATGTTTGATTTCTTGATTTCAAAAGTATAAATATAAATAAGGATCAAAATAACAAGAAGCGCTTATCATATAAAAAAAGGGCAATTATCGCAAAAGAAAAGGCACACTTTTTAGAAGGGGAAAAGTGCACGTATTAGTAAGGAAAGGAGGAATCGTGAGGTTTGAAATTGGGCACTTAAAAGATTTTATCAGGGGCACTTATGAGAAGGATAAAATGGTAACTGAAGTAAAAGAAAATTGACACTTACTGAAGAAAAAGGGGCGCTTATCAGAAGAGGGGAACGGAGCACTCTATTAGGGAACGGTCATTTATCAGAAGTTTTTAAAAGGGCACCTTTCCGACTAAAAAGTAGCAATTATCAGAAGGGGAAAGGGGGGTGTATTCATGGCGATGCCTACAGTTGAAAATTAACCGTGCTCACAAACCTTCTTTTGATTTCACGTAGCTGCATGTTAAAATGTTTAGAACTGTCTAAATGTCAAATTGGAAAGTTAAGGAATATTGATTTTAACTGTTAAAAGGCATTTTAAGTACATTTGCTTAGCTTCTGCACTATTTAATCAACGACAAAAAGATCATCATCATCATCATCTCTGTCATCTTCTGCTTCGGAACACATCTACTAGCAACAGCCTGTGCATGGCGGCAATATACAGATTGGTGCCCCCATCTTCCACAAATGTTTAAACAAATTCGACAAATTCGATCACATGTGTCCATAAATACACGTAATATATAAATAATCAAACAAATCATATTCATATAATCATCACGGCCAAAAACTTTGGGGCAGAGAAATAATTGTTAAAAATGACAAAATGAATAAGGTCACGATGCCAACACTCTCAAAACATTTAGTATTTTCTTTTCTTTGAGATTCGTTTGGTATATGGATTCTTCCATTTCAAAATTTAACTTTACAACCGAAACAAATATTTTCAAATGAAGTTAGGGGATTTCGTAATTTAACAGAAAATATTTTTCGTCCTACAACCATCAGAATATAAATAAGTGCATTATTATTGCCACCGCAAAATCCAGACAATGTAGTTTGATTTGTTAGTATAGTCCTTCTCCCCGTATTACAAAATACCCAGTACTAAAACTTTGACCACAAAAGTGACCCCCCCAAAACACGAAAAAGTGTATGATAGTCTCTTCGTTGCTGTTAGCAACTACACCAAATCTCAACAAAGTATCTTTCAATTAATATTGTATTTACGATCTTGATTTGAAACCGCCCCATGATTTGAAATTGAAATGGAATTAAACAGTGTGAACCCCAAAGTTTAAATTGGATATCTAAATATGACTGATAGATAAATAAATATGTGAGCAATCTGATTTGGTTTTCACCATAGAGAGCAACTGAAGGCTTCGGCAATGATAGGTTCTATGGCCTTAGGGATTACATGTGCACTTTTTATATATTTTTTTTTCTTTAAACTTGACCGAACTATATTACGTAGACCATCGTATTGAAGGAAGTTGGTATGTATGTTAAACCTGCGTTGAAATTTAAAATATGAAAGATAATATCCATCTATTTTTAGAACGTCGTTCACAAAACGTATTCCTCGTACATTCCAAGATCTAACATATACTACTTTATCATTCATTTTAATTCGGGGATTATTCCAGAGAGGTTGACTTGCAATGCCATCAATAAGAAGTTCAACCAAATCTGATCAATCTAAAAGACCCTCTTTCCAAAATAGATTTGGAGTCAAGTCTGCCAATTTTCTGTAGTAAACAGAGCCCATAAGTGAAAAGATAAGTGAGCCTATAAATGAAAAAAAAAATATGGGGCAAGAATGAATGAAACATGTGAAAAGTGTTTTTTTGTTTGGTATCTGAGAATCTTCTAATCTTTTATTCATGATATGTTAAAGGATTTGGCATGAATAAAAATGTCGGTCATCTTAACCCCGCCTTTATTTTGTAATTGTGATCTTTACTGATTTTATCAGCCTTTTCACCCCATATAAATGCATAAAAAGAACAATTTATGTCTTTCATAGTTTGCGAATTTGGTTTTAGCAGTTAAAGCAGTAAATAATACACTTTTGATACCAACAAAGTTTAAATACATTTATTCTCCCTAGGAAAGTTAAGGTTCTTTTAGACTATAAAATAAGTTGCCGTTTTATGTCTTTAATTTTTTCACAATAATAAACTTATGATCGACCATTTCTAATAAATTTACCGAAAAATCTATTTCTCAGTATCTCGAGTAACCTTCGGGTGCCCAGTTTAATTTCTATTCTGGTAGATACTGTTTTTTGCAGGCTCTATTCTCCCCAACATATCATTCGAGTTTTCATAAATATTCATCTAAAGATAGGACATTTTTTCAAAATAATCTGATATATTTCCAGAGACTTTGTAAATCTTCTTCAGACTTTTATGTGTCAAAAAAGTGTCGTCTGCGTACTGTAGTAGTTTATTAGTTTTCGATGTAGATTCAAGCCAGATCATATAAATATCATTGGAACGTCTAATCAAAATTCCTGATATTTCGTTAACAATAGTCAATCTCTCTGTACAAAAAGCATATCAAGTTTGGTGTCCTTAAGTGTATCGTAAAGTAAACGAATGTTTTTCGCCGATAAAAAAATATATAACATTTAAAACAGCGAATCGACAGCGAAGTGGAACGAGATAAGTACAGATTAACGCCAATGGCAATCTGTTTGAGCGGCGCCCATTTCCGTATCGTGGTTTTGCAAAATTCTGAACAAATTGTAGCCCATCCTACCCAAAATACAAGAATTAATTTAGGAAAACATCCTACCGTTTCGATGCTTATGAAATAAAATGGCTGACCTGTACTTCCAAACAATGACGAAAACCATCCATGTTATCAAAACTCTGATAGACAGGAACACACATTTTGGAGAAGACATCGTTTTTAAGATTACTTTCGTCAAAGTGTTAGCATGAACAAAAAAATCGTATCTGCTTCAACATGACATGAAAGTGGATGTATCAGAATTCTATTCTACGTGGATGATAAATATTTGCATTTTAATAGTTTGCTGGAAGGGCGAAAATGAGCAAATATGGCCAGTCTTAAACAAACTTTGGAGAAGTCCAAAGTCCATGTGTAAGACCAGTGCCCATATTTAATAGCATTCTAAGACAGTTTTCTTAAGTCAAAGAAATATGTTTCAGAATTCGTTTAGTTTAAGAAAGTCTACCTAACAGCAGGCCCGTAGCCAGGGTTTTGGGGCACGTGCCCCCCAAAAAATTCCAAGATCACACACCACTCCTCATAGACCCCTCCCCAGGACGTCGATCAATTACATGTATGTGCCCCCAAACATCAAACTCTGGCTACGGCCCTGCCTAACAGTATTCTAAACACGCAAAGTGCCTTGAATAAGCTTAGACCGGCGCTTCTCAACCTTTTTAAGCTAGAGGCCCACATTGCTTGTTTAAAATCTTTCGAGGCCCTTGCACCTTACAAAAACATAAGAAGAAGAAAAAAATAACAGTGAAACATTACACAAGAAAATAGAGAACGAATTAAGAGGTAATTATATGCAGTGGCGTATCAAGGCATTATTGCGCACGAGAACGCATATTTTCTATTTACACGCAAGCCCAAGGAATTTCACGATTAATTCCAATGAAACCGCTCGCGAAGAGCCTAGATGATGTGGGCGTGTGCGTGTGTGTAAGTTCACGCTGCGCTGGTGTCGCGTAATGATTTCTGCTCTCATATTTAAAGTGCAAGAGCAAGATGAAAACCAAATATTTTTGTTTACTATCTTCTCGGAACTGCTCGGAATCTTGTGCTGTGTTCAGTGCCTTCAATAATATTATTCTGCTTTCGGCGTTAAATATATAGGACTTTTCAGTCTTCTGACTCAACGATTAAGCTAAATCAAATACAAAAATAAAAGGTGCATTGAAATACCACTTTTCGCTTTTATAGAATATGCATTTTTGCTAAGACTTTCCTCTTAGCAAAAAGTTTAGAAAAAGTTCTTAAATTTCAAGCTGAATAATTGTATTGATGACTGTCTTTAATGCATCTATTAAAGAGCTTTTGAGAGCGAAGAATAGTTAGTCCCGCAAGTCAGTTCTCGTTTTGTTTATTCATTTTTTTTTTTTTATTGTGATATAATAATTTATTTGACGATCCTATTTTATTAGCGAAAACAGAACCAAGAAAAGTTATTTTCCGTTTATATATATATATATATATATATATATTTTTTTTTGTTTTTTTTTGGGGGTGCTTTGTGATCCCATATGGTCTATGATTAATTTCAGCTTTGTTGCCGAGAGAAGCAATTTTGGGCAATTGTAATTGCAAAAGAAAATATTTCAACTGTTTAAGTATCATAACAATCCGCTTAATAACATGTAAAAACTATTTTTAAAAACTCCGAATGAATACCAATGGTGGAAAGTGCTGGAAAAAAAATCAAGGCTAATTATCAGCAGTCGATTATACACATAGACATGTCAACTCGGTGTCAGTTGTGTGCTAGCCTAATGACTCGTGCAACTTTAAACAATACATCGACGCCTCTGAGCAATAACTTACAATGACGCCCTTTGATGAAAGCAACGACATAACATTAAAAAAGTAATATGATGTGACACGAGGTGGAAAATAAAAAAATTGGTTTATTAGCATAGAAGAAAGAGAGAAACGGGCTGAGTGAAAGAGGGATATAAAAAGAGAACAGATAGAAAGATAGAAAGTGAGTGAGAGATTGAGAGGGAGAGAGAGGGAGATAGAGGGGAGAGAGAGAGAGGGGGAGGGGGGGGGGGAGAGAAAGGCAAGTGGGGCAGACTTAGTCTGTTAGTACATGTAGTTAGAATATTATACGTATGATTGTAGTACGAGGCTGTGTGTTGACCAAGCGGAAACTGGTTTAAAGTTTATTTGAATATATATATTTTTTTAACGCTAGCTGTTGTTAAACATTACACTTTAAAGGGAGTGTAGCATGACGAGACTCCGTGTCTTTCCCGTGGCCCTACTCGGAGCCAATCGGGTATAATAGCGAGCTTTAGATTCTGACACCGGACGACCATCGACTATGAGTGACGTCATTTCACGTGCGTGCAACCATGGACCTACTAGGTCCATGGTGCAACATACGCGAAACCGAAGCGTGAGGAGAACTTCGGTCTGTTTCGCGAACGCTAGCGCGCGCTGACCATGTAGAGACTAAGTCGCTGACTACCGTTAATCAAGTCCATTCGTTTACGTGCAGTTGTCCAAAAGAAGACGTAGATGGCGTTAACCAGTAATTGCCATGCTACACTCCCTGTAATTCAATACGAGTCTGTAGTGGAGGGCTAAGATCTGAAAGGCCATAATATTTATTTCAACCATGGATTATTATGTTCGTTTACATCAGTGGCAGAGGGAGTGATAATCTGTTTTGTTCCTGGTACTCATCCTTAAAGCGGGATACAGTAGACAAATTAGAACGTTGACACGAGAGAGTAGGTGTAACATTTAATACATGTTGAAGTTAATTCCTATCACTTTGCAATTACATGGAAGGATTATGTTTAAATTGCCCCTTTGGATTGTGTCTCAGAGTCTGAAGGTTTCAACTGACTTCCAGATAACAATGTCAGGAGAAAGATATTCCAAGCCCGTGTGGTTCTTGGAAAGAAAAATAAAACGATAGGACTCAGTATTGCATCATATTTTGGAATAGGAGAGACTGTGGTGTCCTTTCAGGATCTTCTGGGGTTGGGTAATGTAAGACTGATCAAGAGCGAGTGCCTAGACGTCGATTTTCATGTTTTTAGAGCGGTTAACCATCTTGGTTTATAAACAAAGGGGGATTTTCTGACAAAAATCAAGGAGTGTTTTCCCGTTGAAAAATTATTACGAAGCTTTGTTGGAACAAGAAAAACAAAACGCTTTTAGGTCCACATAAAGCAAACTGCCGTTGCATTGTCCTGAATAATTATTTATAGGAAATAGGGCGCGTTTATAATCGCTATTACATCCTTTCATCCACCTTTCGCCCCTCCCCCCTCTACTCTTTCTCTCTCTTCTATCTCTCCTCTCTTTGCTCTTTTTTTTTCTCTCTCTCTCTATCTTTGCCATTCGATAAGGTCATTTTGCACGTTCCTCCTTAGCTACGAATATTGTCATATGTTGTCATAGTTGTCAATAACGACTACTTTTTTACACTGAAAGTATCCGTAATCAAATTAAAAAGCACATAAAGGTTTTTTTCTGCATCGTCACCAAAGAGCCTTATGCCGTTCTTTTATGTTTGGTTTTTCTCCTTATTTGCGAGAAAATCCTCGTACTATGTACAATTTGATGTATTCTAACTATACTAAGGCTGTCCCATTTGCCTTTTTTTCTTTCACTCTCTTTATATTTCTCTCCCTCTATTTCTCTGTCACTTTATGGCCCGAATTCACAAAGGAGGTTTAAATTTAACCCATGGTTTAAAGGTACTATGTCCCATTTGCAGGCCAAAAAATGAAAGGGTTAAATTCCAACGGCATTTGAAAGATAATACTAATTTAGAACTTCCCTAAAAAAAGGGGGCTTGGAAATGTCTTTAAGTAGGAAACTAACGACTATTAGTTGTCAAATCGACTTAAGTGCTACCAAGACAGTAAGTAATAGTCGTACGTTTTGTGCTGCGCAAAGATTCAATCAGTTTAATTGTGACAATTACAAAAAGTGTTTTTTTGATGTAGACAAATGCTCATGTACTCTTTACAGCTCATTATATGTATGTTATTACCAAAGAAGAAAAAAGCCAGTCAGTCACTCAATAGTGTCTGACAGTGAAGTCTAGCAAGTAAACGGGTTTCCTTGCATAATTTGAATATAAGGACACTGCTAACGTTTAAATTTCACAGATAGGACATACATGACATATTCATAATTCCTGCAAAGTTCTACGGAATTTGATGTTGGCTGCAAAAGGGACATAGTATCTTTAAACCCTCATTTACATAACCCATGGTTTAAAATTAGCCCAAATTAAGCGTACCTTGCCTTGCGCGGGTCTAATATTGGACCTCTGACTGTGTCGCGCTTATTTTGCGCTCATTTTAGACAATTGGTTATGTAAATCAGGGTTTAAACCATGGGTTAAATTTAAACCTCCTTTGTGAATTCGGGCCATTATCTCCATCTTCTCTCTCTCTCCCTCTCTCTTTCTCTTTCTCTCTCTGTCTCTCTCTCTCTTTATCTCACTGTTTCACCAACTCATATGTATCTTTTTTTCTCCTATGCTAATAAGCCCCAATTGATTTTTTTTTCCATCTAGTACAAAGTCATGGTACATCGATCGCTACTATATTTTGAAATGTAATTTATTTGCATTCATCAGAGGGCGTCCTGGTAAGTATTTTGTCTAGACCCGTTGACATGTTGCTTTGTTAGACAGGCACAAAACAGGGGTGTTGTGGTCTAGTTAATAAGTCTCCGGACTTTGAACCCCGATGTACGGGGTTCGAATCCCTGCCGCTGCACTAACATCCTTTGGCAAAGCATTAATCTACATTTGCCACACTCGACCTATAGGTATAGTAAGTTGGTACTAGGGTAGGATTTAGTCATTATATTTAATTTTGTATTTGTGCACTGAGCGCTATGGCGCTGAAGCCGGGGTAATAATATTTAAAAGTCCAAGCGCATAAAGACGATATATCATAATGTGATATGTATACAAGAACGGCATATTATTGGAAAAACCTGTGATCACGCGTGTGTGCAATAAAAACAGATAGTTTTTACATATTTTCATTGTCATTTTCCATAGGACAACTTTAACTTTAGGAAGGAGCATTGGTTTATCATCCTCTCCTTTCGCATTTCACACAAACAAGTCAACAGAATCAAGGTATAGGTATATACATGTAGTATCAAGGAAAAGGGAGGTGGAGAGAGAGAAGGGGGTAGAGATAATGACTGGTTGCAATATACAGGGAAGAGAGAGAGAGAAGAAAAAGAGAGGGGGTAGAGATAATGATTGATTGCAATATACAAGTAAGATAGAGAGGGGAAGGGTGGGAGGAAGGGAGGGAGGGAGGCAAAGATTGGGAGGGAGCAAAGCTATAATTACGAAAAATAAGAAAGAGTTATATAAAGATTTAAAACAATAGATCGGGATATTTCCCGAGTTCAAACCAAAAAAAAAATAATCTTTTTTATCATGAGCAAACGCAATTAAGAAGCGTGTATCTGACACCCCATCATGTATTGATTCGTGCGAAAACATAACATTACATAGAAGAGCACAAATCAATACAAGTATAACCTTCATACATCGAGTATGATAATAGCGTATTGTGATATTCGTATGGGTATGGAATGGGGTGCAATAGCGTGGATTCGTTCCGAGGAGTGGGGGCGGGGGGGGGGATGCTCGCACAGGGGCGGATCCAGCCGGCGGCAAGGGAGGGGGCCTAAAAAGGGGCCCACTTCGTGCGAAAATTTGAAAATCGTGCCCGTCGATTTTTCGCTCAGTGGGGTAGTGAGCAAAAAAAATTTTGGCACCCGAAAAATTTTCCCTCCGGGAAGGGTAATTTTTCCACCACCACCCCTTGGGCGCCAGGGGTAGTGAGCACAATTTTTTTTTCTTTTAGCACCCGAAAAAAATTTTTCCCTCCGGGAGGGGTTAATTTTTTTCCATCGCCACCCCTTTGGGCGCCAGGAGGGCCCCAACTTCTTTTTTCAAAAAAGGGTGTTTTTACCTGTTTTTTTCTAGGGAGGGCCCGGGCCCCACCCCTGGATCCGCCACTGTGCTCGCAATCACGGGTCGAGATTTCATTTTCTAAATCATACATACATACACGATTCTATTGGAGAAGGATGTGCAATTTTGGGGAGGAAAATCCGACACATTTTAAGACCTTCGAAACATATTTGTTGTACATTGATATAATTTTAAAGAGAAATTTTTATTACTATATTAGTTAAGTGAATGATTTTTCTCATTTAAAAACAAAAAATATTAATTTCCTTGAAATTAGGGGGATGTAAACCATCTTCCCCCGGGATTTACGCCCGTGGATGGAAGCATTTTCAATCAGCCGCTTTCGTTCCTCAGAATATTTCCTCCTTACACCTTTCTCTCAATACAAATACATACCGGGTGTCCCCGAAAAAAGAAAACTGAAGTTTATGGTTAAATTATTCAATAATCTCGAACTATTTGGGGGTTAATGTGCACATCCATTGAAAATTAATCTTTCCTTCTTTCATATTTATGACATCACAAACATAATAAATAAATCATGCTTGACTGATTTCAGACACTCTGAAGAGGAAGTGTCATAAACCCATTTTCCAAAATAAGTGGATGGCTGCTACGTTTGGTTCGTCATGGACTTGATAAGACACAGTGATTTTTCGGAATTATTAATTTGTTTAAATGCACATCATTGAAGAACTCATCTTTTCTTTTTCCATTTGTAACCATAATCAGGATAGAAGTATTACGAATTCGCTGAGCGGGCAGAATAATTTCCATTAATATTGATCAGGCGCATGCACATATTCGAGGAAGCAGGTGATAAGATATCACTTTGTCTTTCTAAACACAAATTGTGCTTGCTTTGTCATGCATAATCCTTCTATCTTGATTATGGAATCATTATAGAAGATAAAAATATGAAATTTTCAAATGATGTATACCCTAACAAATCAATAGTCCAAAATCATTTCTGTCTTTTCAAAACCATAATGACCCAGGTATTGCAGACATCCACATACTTGGAACAAATGTGTTTCTGTTGATAGTGCCATTTCAGACTGTCTCTGATGGATCATGTGTGATGTGTTGATCATAATGTTGGTGTCATATGAAAGATGAGAAATCAAGCTTCCAAATTATGTGTACATTAGTGAAAGGATAACTTTCAATCACTGAGTAATTAACAAATGAAGTTGGTTTTCAGGCACACCTTGTATATAAGCCCACCTAACACAATTAATTTTTGTTTACTGTTCGCTATCAGTGGCTATATCAGTGCATAATTCAACAAATTTGAATTCGTAAAATTTGAAATTTACATCACATCATTTCATACTGTAACGACTATTGTGTGAGCCTTTTCGTATAATTATCATTTTTTTGCCGTGTGTAATGCCACCATAAATATGTACAGTATTGTGTTTAAAAATTCGTCTTTGTTTTGCTGAGCCTTTGTTCTTTTTTAGTATATCTCAATTTTGTTTTCTTTTGTTTTGTTTTCTTTGTTTGTTTTTATGATAATCATTCTATGTCAAGGTTTGGATTTCAGTAGATTACTTTGAAATTGAATTTGAATTTAGCTTATTTTATATATAGATAAGTGTGTAAACATGGGATCTTTTTAGCGCAAAGCTACATTTTATTGCCTTGCCATTCATTTATTATGACACCCCCGCGGCCTCGCTCTCGCTCTCTCTCTCTCCCTCTCTCTCTATTTCTATTTCTCTCCCTCTTTCTTTCTCTCTCTTTCTTTCAATCTCGCTCCGTCTCTACCTCTTTTTCACCGTCTGCCTTTCTTTCTGTCCATCTCTCTCCCTCTTTTTCCCTCCAGTAGCACACGTATGACATCAATGATGAAACAATACTCCAGCAAATTATAATGTCCAAAAATTGCATTAACATCTTTATTTTCTTATTTGAAAGTCTGAAAACAAAAGTTCAGACAGTCATGGATAATCTCTAAACATAATTAACATTAATTCACAAGCGCTTGTTAATTGCCACGAATCACTTAAGATACTAAGAATTCATTTTAAATATACAGTGATAGGAAAATAGACAATATATTGATGTAATAGCAGAAATAATAATGAATTCGATGACATGAACGATAGTAACAAAAGTAGAAGAAATATAATCCCAGTCGATAAAATAATCACCAAAGTATACATTATTTTTTTTTTTTGTAAAAAGGCCTATACCATTTCTTCTACAGACCATGGTCATTACAGCAGTTTATGACTTGTGATCACGGTAATTGTAACGATGTTCTACATGCAAATTACAATACGACTTAAATCTATTTTTAAAAATGAATGACGTTGTTAACGGCAGCAGGTGTCAACATGAAAACATGTTCTCCACGATGAACTACAGCACTAGAAGCAGTGAATGGTCCCCCCCCCCCATTCCGAAGGCGATAATGGGAATATTAAGGGAGAAGAGAGAGAGAGAGGGATAAAGGGGGAGGGGAGAAATGGACATGGGGAAAAGGAACGTAGAACGATGATAGGAGCCCCTCCAAACCTTTCCATTTCAAATGTAATTAAAAAAAACTATGAAAGAAACATAACGAACAATATATCACCCGAGGTAATTCCACTTTGTATATGAAACAGGATTACAGTCATATTCGTGTGATCAACTTTCGCGGAATTAAACAGATAGCCATTACTCAATGCCAATTAACGGAGAGTGAAATGATCCTATTTTCTTAATTGATCTAATGGGAGGTTTGGCGCATTCAGAACACAAAATAAATTTACATTGTACTGGGAAGAGTACATAAGCTCATCGTGATGCGTATTCTACCATGTGCTAAGTGCAACTTGTATTTTGCTTCTGTAACACTTGGCGATTATGCATACACGGATGGCCACCTGAATGTCTGTGAACACTTGTTTTTCAGGTCGATAGTAACACAATTAAAAAAAAAAACTATATATTAGCCTGGGCCAGATCCAGCATTTTCTATATTTTTTTAAAATTACAATTTCGGGTATGTCAAGGATTTAATTTATCACTTTCCCTTGGCAGTTATCACTTCTTTTCTAAATTTTTGGTAAGAGGTATTGCCTTACAACATTTTGATTATCTTAAAAAAAAAACTAATCTAGCAATGAATTCTATTTTTTAATGAATTGTTATAATTTCCGTTTTTGTGGATTTAGCGCCTTTTGGATCCTGTCGGCCCTTTCTTTTTTTCACGTTTAAACAATTCAATTTCAACGATTCAAATTCACATTAATACTGCCGGGAGTACTGCTAGGAGAACAATTTTTGTCATATTTTCCTATGTTTATTGTTTATTGAATAAAAATGAAGAAAATAAAACAGATAGTTTTCCTCTAAAAACAACGCTTTCGGGTGTCTCATATTTGAAGAGCTTGATTCTAAAAGGAGCTAAATCCAAAGATATACTTTAAAATATGAAAATATGTGGAATTTATTAAGATTTTTAAAGTGGCAACTGCACCATATCTACAAAAAAATGGTAAAACATGGCGTAAGGGAACGTGGTTTAAACGAACAAATCCCTAATCGACATAGTGGATTTAATTCCTTATGGAATTAATCGATTTTAGATTGAGCGCCTTTTGGAATGAAACGAAATCGAATTTTTACCTTTTCAAACAAATATTTTTCAAATGCAACATAGTGCAGTTGATTCCTATGTTCCATATGTGCATATTCATCTCAATAAATCAACTATGGTCAAAAGTGGATTTAGCGCCTTTTGGAATTAAGCTCTTTAAGTATAGAGATATAAAAGATGCAAACAATGCCGTTGGTATTGTCAATTTCCAGACAGTAGTTTCTTTCACAATGTTACTGAATGACTAGAGGCTAAATTAGTCTTTAATCGTCTGCTGTTTAATAATATAAAAGTGTAATTATATGCGCAGCCAGGGGCGTCTCTTAAGGGGGGTGGGGTGCGACAGGGGGAAAAACTGAATTCAGACAATTGGGGTTAAGAGTCGCGAACGGTACAACGAATCGTCTTCTTTCTATAATAATTTAAGGAAACGTCAAAGCTTCCGCGCTTCGCGCGGGAGGGGGGAAACTGAATTCAGACAATTAGGGTTAAGAGTCGAGAACGGCACAAAAAATCGTCTTCTTTCTCTAATAAATTAATGAATCGTCAAAGCTTCCGCGCTTCGCGCGAGAGGGGAACAAAATTTAGACAAGGATTAAGAGTTGAGAACGATACAACGAATCGTCTTCTTTCCCTTAGGGAGCGCGCTTCGCGCGCTCTTTAAGTGATTTGCTTGCTCACTACCGCCCCCTTAAAATAAGATCCTAGCTACGCGCCTGCATTTAAATATATACCTATGATGCTGACTAAGTTGACGAAATAATTCGTATATTTATGTTGTCAAGGAAAATGACCATTTGCGCGTGCGCAAGTACTATAGATAGTTCATAGGAACAACAATTTAGCCTTCGGCCCCGGGTTTATAGGGTTAAATTTGTAGACATTGGGACATTAAATTTTGTCGGTAATTGGAGGCTTGTTGTGTCGGTAATCGGTGGCCTCTACATCCCCCCCCCCACTGAAAAAGGTCTAGCGACGCCCCTGTGCGCAGTCACGTTCTAACGAACATTGCAATTTGCTAATGGTTTGATCGCATTTGCATGGGTTAAATTTTTGACAGTCAACGATGCACTCGGCTGAATAAAATGGATTTATGAACGATTCATCACCACTATTGACATGATATACATGCTCTGCTCCTGTATGAGCAATTAACGGAGTAAATGCTTTTGCCATCCCTCCCTCCCCTAAACCCACTTATCAGGCTAATATCGGTTGAATATCGTGCAAACATGCTACGAGAAGGTAAGAAAAAACAGAATTGCAAACTGGATCCACTTGTAAAACTTTTGATACGACATTAAACAGCCCCTAAAATATTAAATGAAGTTCTCAAATAATTATGAGAACAAATAATTTCGTTTAATACAAGTTGATGCATGGGCCAAAAAGCATTTGTAACATAACTAACAAAAAAACAGGCCTAACATACCGCTATTTTGTATTGATATATGCTACTTAAAGTCCGATTATTCTCTGTTTTAATGCCAATGTTCCTCCTCTCCTCCATCGTGTTAACTTTAAAGTTTACTGTCAGCCCCCCCCCCCCAAAAAAATCACATTCAATCCCAACCATGTCGGTGATCAAATATTTATTTGTTTGCCTCCCTCCCTCCCCGCCCCTGAACACTCTGCATGTATACCGTATCATGTATTGTTTTATAGCTGGTAAAACACTGTTATTTTCGAACAGGATTATAAACTACTTGTGATTGCACCGAATTTTGTACATTAATTCGTTACACAAAATAATCTTCATCCTCTCACTATCACTTCACCAATTTCTATTTCTCTCTATCTAGCCGATTTGCTAAGTTTTATCTGTATTCTCGTCTATTTTTGCCATTTTATAAGGTTTTTTTTTCGTTTTCAAACCCCCGATGCATCGTCCCCATTGCCCGCAATTAGCACGCTTTGATTCAAGCAGTTCCCGAAGTTGATAAAAGCGCAAATCGAATTTCATCTCGGCATCATGAGATTGCATCACGTTGCAAATATATGTACATCCTAATCTATAGCTATTCTCGTGTGTTTAGTGTCTTTTGCTCAAGAGTTACCGGATTCCACCTTCACCATTGGCAGGGTTGCCGTTTGCTGTCGGTATTGGCTGGATGGAGAAAACGCTTCCATTCCTTGGTCGACGGCCGTAAAGATCATTAGGCCGCACGTCCATCGGCATCGATTGCCGCCTCTTCATCGAGATCGAATGGGCTTTCTTCGTCTCCGAGATGATGACAAAGAGACGGTAGAACTGAAGCAACAGCAGGAGCGCGTTCTTGCACGTGAAGAAGATCATGGACTGGTCGAAAATGCGGAACCGGATAATGAGATAAAGTCTGAGGAAGAGATAGGGTCCGTCCTGGAGTATAACGCTGGTCATCAACGCCCACGTCTCCGTCCCGCAGCAGAAGATGCTCATCGCTGTCTGCTGCAACATTTTGTTCATCTTTATCCTCTGCTTGGCCTCATCATCAGGTTTGTTCACTTTTCCGAAGACGCGTCGCTTTCTGGCCTTGGTGGCGGTGAGGCCAAGCGTAAACTGCAGAAGACTCCACGACCAGATCCCGAGGATGACGAAGAATATGTCCCGATGGCAAGCGATGGCATCGAGTTTCAACGTCTCCAAGGAAAACTCCAACATGTCGGCGGCCATACCGATATAAACCAATAGAAGCTGCGATAGCTGATCACGTGTAAGTTGTCCACGGGGCATCATCCAGCGCCCAACGATCAGAATCAACATGAGAGTTTGTTGCAAAGTGGTGGAAAAGAGCTGCTGCAAATCGTACACTTTCTGTCAACGAAAAAAGTTACGAAAACTGTGAACAAAAATAAAGAACTATGTGATGCAATTGATATTTACCGGCTGTACATGTGTTCAAAATGATATCAATTTCTTCTCTCACAGCTATGATTATAGTATCGTTTGAGTTTGCCCAAGGTTCACCCATCATGCCTATGGAATCTGTACGGTTTGATGTTCATTCATTCATCAATTCATTCATCTTACATGGGGTGGAGCACCCGAACAGCAAATGCAGATTTCCATAAGGATCTAAAGTTAGTAGTTATCCTAGATGAATAGTACTCATGTGTGGAAAAGCTTCTGGGCATAGTGTTCAGAATGTTGATCAGATCTTATAGAAGATGGTCCGTGTTTGGATGAAAGTATATTTTTGTACCTAAGCTTAATGGGACCTACTACACCTATGACTTCAGATTTTATCCCAATTTACTAGGGAATTGAATGTGTATGCCCTATTCAAAAATCCTAAACCCGGATTACTGGAAGACTACCACTTTAACTAGATACTGAGGAGAAGGGAAAAGCCCTAGGTTACAGATGGTATTCCACAGAAGAGGTTGGATTTTGGGGGTTGGATATTGGTTTTTGGTTGCCTTTGAGTTGTCAACGTTACTACTCATCTGAGACTATCTAATAATTAAAACAAATGTAATCCCATACCTCATCGAGGGGTGAGACGACGTCGTCAAATGGTGAAGTATCGTTGTTTAGGCATAGGAAACCCCTGATCTGTAGGGACGAGATGCTGGTCGGACATCCGATGCCGTGGCCGAGACGGGCTTGGATTTCCAGTCGAAGTTCCAGAGAGCCTAATTCCATGAACCAAACAACCGGTACGACCACAGCCATGTAGATGAGCGAAGAGGGAACGAACCTGCAGACAGATTGATTGAGTATCTTAATAGAATTAATTAAAAACAATGATAATACAAGTTCAGGTTATTTTGCCCAATACGTTACCTAACACAGCTAGGATTTTAGTATATCATTTTGGTGATTGAATTCACTTGCAAGCCCAGACAAAATATAAAGAAAAATTATACATTTGAAGAAAAAAAGAATAATGATAATAATTATAATAATAATAATAATAATAATAATAATAATAATAATAATAATAATAATAATAATAGAAACAATTATAGTAATCATCTTATTCACCCAAATAATCCTTATTAGCATCAATGCTGTTCTACCTGTTCTTCCATATACAAACATATACAGAATGTTATTTGCCATATAGAATGTAATACTTCAATTACATTCACTGAATGTAGATCCCGCGAATCCTGCGGGGTCCTCCCAAAGCTCCGAAGTTGGTGGGGGTGGCGGCGGGATTTTGTGCCCTGAGAGAGACCTTTTCATTATTTGGGATTTTTAAACCAAAAGGGGGCTGGGGGGCTTTGACAGTTTTGGGGCCCCTAAATCCGTCCCTAATTTCAGCATCCTGATTCATCTCCTAAATGGGTTGATATCAGTGATTGTTGGACCCGTACATCAAATATTGAGTGAAAGGCGTTGCAATCGATGGCGACAGAGAAGTGGCAAATATTTGCAAAAACTTGGTAGCCTTGGGAAGAACGTTGATGCCGTTTCAAATAAGACAGTAGTGCATATACTAATCATAATTCTGCTAATTAAATGTTTATTGTATATACTTTTGTTGACAGGCTACATAAACTGTAGGTTTTTGTAACAATAACATTGATATTTCCATGGAAATCACTGACACATGTTGGTATAATTAAGACGTTAACTGATTTCCTAACCAGAATAGTTTGGAGAGGGACCCTATTATAGCCTTACAGGAATTTTACGTAAAATAATAATGATAGTTATAATAATAATAATAATAATAAATAATAATAATAATAATAATAATAATAATAATAATAATGATAATGATAATGATAATGATAATAATAATAATAATAATAATAATAATAATAATTATTATTATTATTATAATAACAACAACGATAATGATAACAACATTAATGTTGTTATCATTATCGTTGTTGTTATTATAATAATAATAATAATAATAATAATAATGATAATAATAATAATAATAATAATAATAATAATTATTATTATTATTATTATTATAATAAGAACAACGATAATGATAACAACATTAATGATAACAACAAAAACAATAATAATAATAATAACAACAATAACAGTCACATTTGTATAGCGATTTATAATACTACGTTTCTAAGAGCTTTACATTTTAAATTATTATTACCCCGGTCATTGGATTCAATTGCTAATCCGCACAAAAGTCATGATAGTGCATACGCTCTGCTCCCTGCGGAGTATTCCGATCAGGCGCCATTTTACGAGGGCACATGTGCCAATCCAACTACATTCAAGCATTGTACGACAATCGTCTACTAGCGAAACTTTAGAACATAATGGTAGACAGCACCCATCCAATCAATGATTGTTTTAAGTTCAATCGTTCTGGAATACGTTTATGCCCTCCCCCACCCGTCGTGCACGTTTCAGACAGTCTTTCAGTCTTTTATCCCCTATTCGATACATACGTATAATGCCACAGTTAGGCGTTAATAGTCGTAAATCGCTCTGCATTTCCCGGATTGAAGCTTAGATTTTGACAAATTCTATAACCACAAGTAGTTGTTGTTTACATTTTTGACGTAACCCATTTTATGTCTGTATCTTTTTATCTGCGGGAGGGGTCGGTGACAGCTTGTTTTCTTCGAAATGCACCATTATACACGACTGCATTCATTCTTCTATATTCACCTCATAATCTGATATCCCTTAACTAACAGTTCATAACTATGTAGATATACATCAAAGTACTTTAACAAGATACATCTCATGATCAGGGCCGTAGCCAGAATTTGATGTTTGGGGGACATACATTTAATTGATCGACGTCCTGGGGAGGGGTCTATGAGGATGGGTGTGTGATCTTGGAAATTTTTTGGCCCCCCTGGCTACGGGCCTGCTCATGATACTATACCAGGCAAATGCTATTATTATTTCAATATTCTGAAACCAATATGTATATTAAAAACATTAAGGAATAATGGTCATGCATTCATAAAATGCTATGCGAATAATATGTAAGTAAATAATCATATGCAAATATATAAAAAATGTAAAGAGTGTGATTCGTTTTATGTTCTATGTGCATTGTAATTGTAAAATAATTGTAACTTGTAACAAAGCAAATGGAAACAAAATTTCTTGTATTACCATGGATCATTAAAGATGAAAATGAAATGAAATTAACGTTCGCACCGTTTCTATTATCCGGGTACCTATTTAACACCTGGTTGGAGAGTGTCAAATGTAGATATTTGTCTTGCCAAAGGACACTACTAGTGCCATGCCGGGGCTCCAATCCACGACCTTCGCATTTCCAGTCAAGTGTTTAAACCATCGACTACGACATCTCTACAAAATTACATAGCATTTATAATTGTTCATCCAAACAAGAACTAGTATCTAGTAACTTACTGTAGTTTATGCTGGAAATATCTATTTAAGACCTATATTCAAACAAAAAGCTTTGAATCATCGTTTCAAAATTTTAATAGTTTTTTTTTTGTTTTACTTCTTTAATCTAGAAGATACATTTTGTATCTATTATTAATTCAGAACTCAGCAGAATCCACTTTGTATTGCACCAGCCATTCCAACGCACTGTGCGAAATGATGCAAGTTGGTATTGTTGTGTTAGGGATTGTTCACTTAATGCTTGTTCAGATCTGGCGCGGTACACCGCCTAAAAGAAAACCGACTCAGTGTTTTTTACGTGTAAAATGAATTGCAACTGCCAACGACTAAGGACTTGCGCATATTCACCGTGACTGAGCTCTGTGTTATACAATTCAGAAATGTAAAGCGTATTACAAATAACAAAAATCCGCCGCGGTTTTGCCGTTTCTCATGTGAACAAGGCTTTATACATGGACATGTATTCATGAACGATAAGTCTCAAGTAATTTTGAAGAAAAAAAGGTTTAGATAAATTTTCTCTGTATAACTTTTCAAAACAATAAATTACAGTTTTATTAAGCCTTAATCCATTGTTAATTTTTTTAAAGATATTATAGATCAAGTGCCAATGTTTAATTGGGTTGTGTGTTTTCTTAGTTTGGGCACAGCCTATATAGGCTCTTCTAAGAAATATGATGTTAAAACTGAATTAAAAAAAAATCATTTTCATTGGGATACGCCCATCCTTACTGTCACTCTTGAGCTCCCTAGTCTAGCCTTTAATTTACTTTACATATACAACTGGCGCCATCCGGAAAAAAATCATCTTTCTTAGATTCTAAAAACAAGGCGTTACCGCGAAATATGAACTCGAAAGTGTCACATTCATAGCTTAATTCTTATATTCAGCTACACATGTACACGCCGTAAGCCATTCACTATAGTAAACAAATTGTAAATGTCATTTAAACACCAAGAATCACATTGGTTTCTCCAAATCCAGTCCACGAGAGATAAAGATAAGAGTCCAAATTCAATTTAATATTGCATCGCGGCGCTTTCATAATAATATTGATCCGTGTCGTCATGCAAAAACACAGGCTTTGCTCTAGGACAAAAGATATCACACCTTTGCTGGAATGATGGTAAAGAATATAGTTGTCTTTCATATAGTCTCTGCTTTATTGTTCATCGATCTGGATTGTGCAAGGCTTATGGAAAGGTTACTGTCTATAATCAAGAGGACATAGTGGTATTAATAAGCAGCTACAATTTAGGTCTTATTAGATGAACACACAGTCAAATAGTCATTTTAACCACTGCAACACAACAGTGCATTAGACAAAATAGTTTAGTCATTATTAGAGTCACTAAGTGCAATTTTGCGAAAAATAGCCTTTTAATATCAGCATAATGTTTGCAGACATTTCTTTGACCCATTGAATTTCATGAACCAGTAACTTCTTGTCTTTTATCCTTTTATCTCACTGCCATTCGTATCAATCGTCCAAGAAAATGTCTCCATATTTAGCATCATATCGTTACTTATTCTAATGTCTTTATTTTCGTATTCTGTTTCTCGTTTCATTTGTAAAATCATGTATTCCATCATCTTTTCGTCCTTCACATATTCACTCTGTCAGTTGATCCGATTAATTGAATAACTAAAATGGCAAAACATGAGAGAGTCCACGATACAAACTGCTCTTAATATGACAACGGTCACACAACGGGCAGTTGTTTTGCAATTCAATATTAATGATCCTTCTAACTGCGTCATTAATATAGATCAATAAAACCATTACAAAAATGTTGATATAAATTGTAATAATTTGCCCAATCGTAAATGATAACGTTTATTTTCCTGCAAATGTATTTCCAGAATTACTTGCGTATCTTGTAAACCACCAATGTACACCAACATCATTATTCAGAGAAAATAAACGTATACAACGAAAAACAAAAACACTTTCAGTTTTCCAAAAAGATTTAAAATACCTGTTATTCCTCATTGCATCTCATCACTATAATTTTTAGTCAATTTCCTTTACCTAATTGCCAGTCTTCTTTGTGAATGCGATATTTTTCATGTTCCCCTTTTTTAGCAACCTATTTTTGCAGACAGTTTCATATCTTTGGGAAATTAATATTTCACCTCTCTTCGTGCCTCTATTCTATTACGACCCCTTCCCATTTTTCATTGATGTGCCATACCTTAAATATGTTTTGATTATACTTAGCATAACAGTATGCTATAAATAATGTATATTTGGCTACGTAGGGGGCAATATTTATATGTTTGTTTTTTTCTTTTCCCTCTCAGTTGTTAGAATCTTTTATTATCGAGGAAGACATCAACTAACAAATCATAATATTTAAAGTAATTTTATTATTTTATTTCAATTTATCACTATGTTTTTAGATCCATATACATTGTCACGTAATAATTTCTCTGTTTTATCATGTTGTTCCCATGCTGGCCTTTTACATGTTAATGCCTTGAGCCATACTACTCACCACTTCCACTCTCCGTCTTCGTTAAAAGAATACGTCAGCACCATCTCCATGGCCAGAAAGACGAAACCCACTCCAAGAAACCAGTAATAGGAGTTCTGTGACGTATACACCACGCAAAAGATGGCGGCCAGTCCATGAAAGAGAAACGCAGCGCGTACAATAGAGGCGCGTATCGCGCGCTGGATTTTCATGGAGCATACTTTCTTTTTTCGGCGCCATCTGGAGAATCGTCTGCCAATCTGCTGCTTCGAGGTTCCGGTGATTTCGCCACTGGTCTGGTGGTAGTGGTTAGGTTCCGGCGAGGCGTAGCCCGATTCTTCGCTGACGATGTGCGTGCCGTTGCCATTCGCAATTCTTCTTCTCCGATATAAGTCGTCGTCAAAAGTCACAACGTGGGTATTAGTATCGTCAGTGTCTACATTCTCCATCTTGATCAACCTTTCACTGACAATTAAACTTCTTGAAAGAGCTGCGATCTAGTCTTTTGATAAACATCTAAAACTCAAGAAGCGAACGAAACATAATTATTCCTGCGTTTCAGATTTTGATCGTAGCACTTTCTCATGAGTCAAATCATATCGTCAAGTATTTTCCTCGAATTATCATAACCTGATGTTGATTACTACGCTGCGTTGCAAAACAATTCTCAGTCATGAAATCAAATCAAAGTCCCTTAATCATTCTGATCTGTAAGTTGCAATTTCCAATCAGGAAGCAAATACCCAACAAACTGGCTGTATTTCCTATACCGTTACGATTTTAAGAATAAATGTCATGAACTTATTCTCTCTCCACGCTCCTATAACCAGTGAAACATAACTCCGGTATAAATTTCCAGCATGGCTCGATCGCTGTCACCCTCAGATTAAAATGTTTGCATCTGTACCAGCTGACGCCAAGCTGAAGCAGTAATGTCCTTGTAGCTGGTCTACCTCGCACAATACAGGAAACGCGCATGCCCAGTAGATCACAATCCATTTAATTATGTTTTATCGATAGGTGTCATGTTGTTCTGATGATGATTACATTATATTAAAGCAAAAACAAACACATTCAATGATTGATGATAGCATTAACATTTAATCTCGTTAAATGGATCTGATAGATAGATCTAGATAGAACAAATGTTTTGTATTACATTATTTCAGAATTAATACTGTAATCAGGTAATTGAGAGATTTCCGATCCACACTATGAACATACAGGAGCTCCCCCCCCCCCTCCCCTCCTCTGGCGTTCACTTCCTCAAATTTGAGAATTTCCGTGTTTTCTAACAGATTGCAAACGAGTCAAATCTATTTTTTTCTTTAGTCAGTTGTGCTTTCATTGTTATGATTCACTTTATCATATTGACACTTTTATGAAACAATAAATACAAATGTGGATACCGATTAGCAACTAGAATATTACATATTAAATATACCTTTTTAATGTTTGCTTTTGACTGCATGATTGAAATGTTTGTAAGGAACTTCTTTCACAAAAAATCAAATTTGTTTGGTTGATTACACAAGCCTTAAAGGTACTATGTCCCATTTGCAGGCCAATAAAAAATGAAAAGATTAAATTCCACCAGAATTTGAAAGACAATACTAATTTAGAACTTCCCTCATTACGAAAGGGCTTGAAAATGTCTTTTTGTGGGAAAATAACGACCGTTAGTTGTCGAATCGACTTAAGTGATTGCAATCATTTTAGTAAAAGTCTGATTTTCAGACCGTTGTACCGAATGGTCGTACGTTTTGTGCTGCGCAAAGATTTAATCAGTGTAACTTTGGCCATTACAAGAAGTGGGTTATTGATGTAGACAAATGCTCATGTACCCTGTACAGCTTATTGTATGTATGTTATTAACAAAGAAATAAAATAAGTCAGTCAGTCGCACAATAGTGTCTGAAAGTGAAGTCTAGAAAGTAAACGGGTTTCCTTGCATAATTTGAATTAAAAGGACACTGCTAACGTTTAAATTTCACAGATGGGACATACGTAGGATAGGACATATTCATAATTCCTGCAAAGTTCTACAGAATTTGATGTTGGATGCAAATGGGACAGAGTACCTTTAATGGAAGCTCGTTTTTAAAATATAATTTGGATAATTTATAATGATGAATGTGAAATAGCAATTTAAGAAAAGAAGACATGGTGGATTTATAATCTCATATTATGTTGCGGCTGAGATCGACAGGTGGTCACCAGTCCCCCCCACCCAAAATGGGGGTTTCGAAATATCCCAGTAAATGTCTGAACATTTTTTTTAAACATAATTTTATCAAATTTGGTTATAAATAACACGGGTGCGTGGAATAGGAGGGCAAATTCTTACACTATTCCTCTCTTTTTTTCTTTTCTTTTTTGTATATGCCGTTTCCTCGTCCATCCCTGTTATATACATCTACGTCATTGCGTAGGTTTGCCCAGAACAACACGTATCAATCATTGTTTATTAATCGAGCGGTCACTTTGCACTAATTGGTTACTGTGCAACTTTTGCATGCACTGTCTATTGATATTCGTGTCAGACTATATTTCACTTGTTGCATGGATCAATCAATCAGTCAGTCATTTCATCAACCAATGGGTGAGTCATTTCATCAATCAACCAGTGCGTGAAAAGATTCATTAAAGGCTCGTGGCACATTTTGATTTTATATCAGCTCCATTTTAACATTAAATATTTCAAAATATTATCATTCACAGGTATTTGTCTACTTTTTGTTTGCAATGAAATATCTATACGAGAGATTAATTTATAAATATTATCTACAGGAACACATAATCATAATCATTATTTTGTAGAGATTTGAAGAGTAAATTATCGTAGCAGTTCCCATGTGTATGAACCAAATTTCTGTGCATATCTGAAACTGAGATTACAATAATGAATGTGGTAATATGCATGCTGCAATTTCTGAGAATATGTGTGAATGACGTGAGTATATTGCATACCTCATTATTTCCCTTTGATATTGATGAAATAATAACCATTGAGGTGATGCCAAATATATATCGACTAGCCACATCTCAGCTTAGATTTAGTCTTCACCACTAAATCAATGCTTAAAGATCAGGTTCATTGATTTTAAAAAACTAACTTTATTGTCATTATTGCAAAGGTAACACTTTGATTTGACAAGGTTATCAAAATTCCATGCTCGGAAACATTCGAAGTAATGATTATTATGAATTACAAAACTCTTAAATACAGCCCCGACATAGCACCTGAAATGCTCTCCGATCGCTGCTGAGATGTGTGACGTCACATGTTGAACATGATTTGCACAAGCAGACGATGTCCCATGACATCTCACACATTTTCAGTGCCTGTTTCGTCATCTTCTCTTCAGTTATTTCTCTTACTTCACTACCGTCAGGCTAAATGTTTAATCTATTGCCTCACTCTAAACCCCGCGCATGGTATTATTTTGATGAAAAATGCAGCGATAAAAAAATAAAGGAATCCGTCACTTGTAAACAAAATAAGACGCCATTGTATTTTCAGCTGCATACACCGCGGTATGTTCGGCGTAACCCCTATCCTGTGTATTTACAAACAAAAGAATTTAGTTATCAGAATCGGTTTCATATCCCTTTTTGAATGGTGTAAAATTCCATCACATTTATATACACTAAACTCATTATAATTTGAGAAATAATAGCATTGCAATTATGTTCATTCTTTATGGGATGTCGTCTGCTTGGGCAGGATTGGTTCATATTGTGACGGCATTAAAACATCGTTATTTTTCTGGCGAATCTCTCGCATATCCCAGATGCTATGGAGGTGGTTTTATTTGTATTTTTATAAACCACCCGATATGTAGTTGACCTAAAACTTGTACGATGGCCATCTTTTAGCTTACCAGTTTCTAGTAATACATTATTTGCCATATTTATGATTTTCTTTGAACCCGCACTTTAAATTTGAAAGTGTGGTTTCTTTGATTGTTCATTAACCACTATCCTGTGTATTTACAAACAAAAGAATTTAGTTATCAGAATCGGGGTCATATCCCTTTTTGAATGGTGTAAAATTCCATCACATTTATATACACTAAACTCATTATAATTTGAGAAATAATAGCATTGCAATTATGTTCATTCTTTGTGGGATATCGTCTGCTTGGGCAGGATTGGTTCATATTGTGACGGCATTAAAACATCGTTATTTTTCTGGCGAATCTCTCGCAAATCCCAGATGCTATGGAGGTGGTTTTATTTGTATTTTTATAAATCATCCGATTTGTAGTTGACCTACAACTTGTACGATATGGCCATCTATTAGCTTACCAGTTTCTAATTATATGTTATTTGCCATATTTGTGATTTTCTTTGAACCCGCATTTTAATATAAGAACCGGAATTTTCGATACATTTCATTTCATACACAAACACATACAAACATTTAAACAGTAACTGCATTTCTCCTAGTACCCATACTCAAGACGAAAGTTCTAACAGTGATGAAAGTGGTTTTTTAATTGGTAATGAATGATTACGCTATTGATGTTGGTATTCTTGCCTTAAACTTGTACCATAAATCATACGTACTCTTCGTGTAGCGCATTCATTTCTATTTTCATAATCTTATATAATGAACAGCTGCGATAAAGTTATGTCAAAAATCGTAATTTCTTGAAACAGTCACATATTTATCTTCAATAGCTTTTAATATATTGGTAATCATTTTTGTAGGAGACCGGTTTAAAGTTAGTCCATATTTCATTCTTAAGCCTAAAACTCTCCCATAGTTCCAGTCATACTTTATCCGTATTATTATTATATGCTTGCCCTTGACTAGTCTAGATCATATCTATTTTAATAGCAATCAATAAAACATGCAACATAATATCGCGTATGTGATGTAATAAATCGATATTCAGCACTTGATTACCTTGAATAGCAATAGAAATGAGACCACTGAAGATAGAATTTGATAATAATTTACAGCAATGCCAGGGGGGTGTTTCACAAAGACTAAGATCGACTTTAAGTTGGACTTAAGTATAACAGGCCGTTCATGCCATTGTTTGCTATCATTATTTACTGGCATTGGTCTCTCAAGGGATGTACAAATCATGGTAAAAACTCTACAAAACTTACATTTTCTGATAATTCATTATTGAAGGAAGAAATATTATCTAAAGATTATAATTTAGAGACCAATTGGGATAGCAAGCAATGGCATGAACGGCCTGTTATACTTAAGTCCAACTTAAAGTCGATCTTAGTCTTTGTGAAACACCCCCCAGATCGAGTCAGTATAAACTGGAAATATAATTTTATGAAGACAGTGGTTATTTTCTATTTTAGGAACTCTGTCCCCTGCTTGTCCCAGGACTCTTTGGGAAATGAAAGGGAGACGAAGTAAACTGAGAAAAAACATGGTACCCAATGCGTGTGTTATTATTTTTTCAAAGTTTGAATTCAAGATTTTTATTTCTATTTTTTAACCTTCCTTACTACGGTGAGTACCCTATGTGTCCTTACATTTGTTGGATTAAACCCTTTTTGAAATTTCACTTGATCTCGCTCCTCAACAACTGTGGCGTCGGTTCAGTGTTCCATAAAACAAGTAAATACACACTTTTCAAATAACCTCCAAAACTAAAGAAAATAATAGAATAAAATCACGGTATCTCTTTTTTTTTTAATTTTTAATTTAAAAAAATTATTGTTTTCGTATAAATATGATATCATCGATCGGTTAATGTTTCTGTATCGCTAATATAAATACAGAGTAATTACTTGAGCCTTAATATATATGTGAGCAAAACAATTTCCCATGTTTGAATGTACAAAGGACCAATGAATAAATGAATGAATGAACAAAAACGTGCTCAATCATTCAGAAAAACAAAGTAGACTCCAAAAACCACAGGGTGCTCTCCTTACAACTGTATAATAAAGAGCCTGGGACACGAAATAATAGAATTTATTTGATTTATTTTTTTCTGCATTCCATTTAAATGTATACAAAAAAAATCGGTAACATAACAAACATAAAATACTAAAACTTACTTTCTAAAAATGAATCATAATAAGCAAATAAACATAACAATAACTGTTATATAAAAAAGAAAAGACAAATTGTCAAATTGTCAAATTTAATCTAACTTTAAAAAGTTTCTGCAAAGAAAATCATCGCCGAATCAACATACCGAATCGAATTTTGGGGACTAGACAAATATTTTGAGAAAAGCGACAATAATTTTTTTAAGGAGATGCGTCAAATACTATTAAAATTTATGACAAGGACAACCAGTCCTCGGAGTTTTATAATTATTTTGGGATTTTTGTCATTAATTGCCTTTCCAATTAAATGCTTTGCGCACTTCGTCTTCTATTACTTGAATTAATGATTTGACGAATGATCATTAAGAAACAATGTTCGTATAAATTGAATAAATAATAATAATAATAATAACAATATTAATAAAGCGCAACATATCCATATCTAGAGATGCTCAAGGCGCATACAAAAAATTTAAATTTATATTAGGAATTGAACATACTTAAGATTAAAGAAATATTAAATATTAACTTACATGTAGATTCATCATGGCATCGACATGGTATATACAATGTGGCACAGGGTGATTATTTGTTTGGTATGCATTGTATCAAGAAAACATTGAAATTTAACAATATGCATTAAGCATCAGGTGAGTTTAAGCCCAATTTTAAAAGTAGAAAGAGTGTTGGCCGTCTGAATAGAGAAAGGTAACTTATTCCACAAAGAAGGAGCGGCTGATGCAAATGCTCGATCCCCCCAAAATAGCTAGATAACTTCACAAATATTCGTAGTAATCACCAAGACATAATATACATTACATTTATGTTTCTTTTTGTAGTTTGTATATACTTCATAATGCAATTTTCAAGCATTAATGTTAGCCATCTGCGATCATATTGATGAAAATGTCATAATTCTTTTTGAGATATTAACAAGACTAAAAAATCAACCAATAGAAAATGTTCTAATTTCTGTCATTTTTCCTTTGACAAACAAGAACAGATTGATGTTTCCTGACTTATGAGTTGTTAGGTTATCATGGGATGTGGGTTGTTGTAAATAAAAAAAAAATAATAATTGGGTTTTATTTAACCAGGGTAGCCACATCAGTATTAAAATGCTAGCTCCCGCTTAAATACACCTGGGTCAAGAGAGACAAATGTCGACAAATACCTTGTCCAATGATGTGAGCACCGAGCGAGGATCGAACCCTGTGACTTCTCGTACAAGAGTCAAGAATCTTTACCACTACACCACTGTGCCCGCCTCTTTTTTTTCAATTTATCATTTTCTTCGCTCCCTCAAAACTTAATGATATATATCAACATTACACCCAAACCCTAAGCCAGACAAAAGACGTTTTAGAGGAAAGAAGAAATACTACCCAATAATGGAAGATTGTCAAACAGAAAAAAAAACATATCAAGCCTAAATTTACTTCAAATTAATGTATGAAATAATGCCTTAATCAGAGTAATATTATCATATCAAATACATTATCTGGTCATGCCTAGTACCATAGGACCATACAATCGGTAATCAGTAATACCACCATTTTATTCACAATTCCGTCCATAATGTCACGGTTCAGTGTTCTGCAGAATAAGCATTTTGATCAATATCCAGTTTCTCACAAACGTTTAAATCATTCTGTAGCTGGCGTCACTCCTTCGCTTATTTCAAGGGCCACGTCCTGGAAACCCGCGTCTTCCAAAATGTCTTTCTGAGATTCCTCTTGGCCTCGGGAAGTCTCGGAACTTTGGTTTGCTTCTTCATCTTGGAGTGCGACCTCACCTAGGGATGGGGCACCATCTTCATAGATATCACTGCCCTCGCGGGAGATGGTGACTACAACGCTTTCGGTGTTACTTCCCCCTTGGCCCGTAAAGCCGCCAATCTGTAACCCCTCTGCTTTCACGATGTGATGGGAATTTCCACCAGGTAGAGTTGGACGACCCTTAATAGATTGGCCTTCACGCCTCTTACGCAAACCTTGGCTCACCTTTACAATGACGCGATACGTCTGCAGCATGACAATGAGTGCGTTTTTGGCGGCGAAGAAGATGAGCGTCTCTCCGATATAACCTGTCGAGAACATGATGTAAAGGCGGAGGATCAGATAGGGGCCGTCCTGCATGAAGATACTCACCATCAGGGACCATATTTCGCTTTCGCAGCAACAGCAGCAGTACGCTTTCCAGTTAAAGCCATTACCTTTCCCTTTTCCGACTCCGGTCGTGCCGTCGGAGGAGTCATGGGATTTGATTGTACCGGCGACACGGGGTTTTCGCTGTTTCACGGCGGTCAATCCCAGAGGAATCTGCAAGAGGCTCCAGCACCAGACGGCGATAATGAAACCTACGTAGATTTTATCACATGCCACAGCCTCGATGCTCAGACTGTCTGTTGAGAATTCCAACATGTCCAGTGACATTGCTGTCAGAGCCAATAGGAGACTGGAAAGTTGATCACGTGACAGCTTTCCTTTGGGTGCCATCCAGCGACCAAAGATGATGACTAACATCATGATTTGCTGGGAGAGCATGGAGTAGCGCCGACTCAAATCATGCGTTGCCTTTGCGTGAAAAAGGAAAATAATAGATTTAAAGTTGATAGAACTATTTTATCTTTGCATAATGTTTGCTCTTTATGACAAATATGACAACTGAATTCGATGTCAAAATATTGGTCAGTTTCTCAAAGCCAACAAATTTTGGGAAAAGGAAAACATTTATTTTGGGTTCAGCCCATGTCAGAAGCTTTTCGGTACTAGCGCATAAAAATGGATAGCAGGAGAACATGAAAAAGAAAGCAAAAAGGAAGACGATGGAGAGGAGGACTATAAGAAGTTGATAATAGGAAAGAAGAAGGCCAGAATAAGTTCCTGGGGAAATATCATTATTTGTGCTACCTACCGGGTCGAGCACGTGGCCTGTAGAGTTGGTTCCTAGGACGCTGTCCTGTGTTACATGTGTCTCGGCCTCTGCTTCAATCGCCTCTACCACCATTGTGCGACACTCGTCATAGAACACGATAGGACAAGTTGACATCCCTGTGGCACTCACGACGTGAGTCCTGAAGGTCAGAGCGTAGATTTCAAGGACGACGATACAGGGTACCACCCACAGGAGGTAAATGAACACGCTTGGTATGAACCTATGATAAGAGGAAGCGAATTACATCGAAGTGGTCTTCATTACTTGTATTGAAAGACGATTTAGAAATCATCAATATGATCACACCGTATTTGTGAAGTAACTCATCCCGATAATCTAAATTTAGTTTGTATAGGTTTTATTACGATTAAAGGAATAATACCATCATATATAAAACAAGAAAAACAAATGATGTCAGTTGATTTCTTTCTTATATCGAAACTTTTCCAAAACATATAAGTAAAATTTAAAAAAAGACTTGTCACAAATGAAACGAATATAAAGGGGTACAAGTAGTAATATCTATGTGTAATATAAAAGTAGAAATGGCTCAAATCAAATCTGTAAAGACAATTTCATAAATAAAGTATCCTTCCACATAATGACATGAAATTATACTATCAGAAATTAAAAGAAAATAGTGATAAATGTTTAGCAAAATCATTTCAGATAAGTCATACTGTGTTTGCAATTTGCATGTTTTGCATCTTCAAGAGTCGTACTATGAACATGTAGTCTACATAATACATGCCTTGAATATGAGCATATTGAATTTGAGTAATAAGGAACTACTATTCAAATATTTCATGTAAGCCCCTATATGCCAAATATGTAGCGACATGACATGCACCCCCTTGATATAGCCGTAAGAAAATTGTGGCATCAACATTCCTACGAGCAAAAGTATGTACAATGTTCTGCTTATCGCCATCATGCTTACCCTAAGTTATAATTTAATTAACGATTTTGAATAAATTATCCCCTTTGGCTCCTTTTCTCTTATTGCGTACAACTGTTATAAACCATTAACTTTACTTGGCTAAGGACTTGATGATGTTTTGTGTTTTTTGGCATACAGCTTGACATCAAGATCGTTAAGTGTCCAAAAATAACTGCTTTGTCATCTTTATAGAAATTCATAAAGCTGAAATATGTTTAAATTCACTATCACAAAATGCGATTTGCTCAAGGTTATACGCTCATGAAGTTTATTTAACTTTGTTTCATCGCTATTGAATACAACAAAGAGAAATGAATACCATGGAAAGATAATAGACAAAGATTCCTGGATATGATTTTTATTTGCACTTGTTTGTATTTGATATTCCGCACAGAAATTCACACTTTTGATTTTTAAATGATCAGCTATTAACATTAATTTAGCATCCAAACAATCATCATGGTCACACGATTCTTTCATGTGAATTTTGTCATTTCAGTAGATGTCTATTATATGGTTTCATTGCATATCATTACATTTTATGAAGCAAATTTTAGTATTGTCACTTAGAACTATAACAATGTCTTGTTCAATCATCGGCGTAAGACCACATTTTTGCGGGGGCTAACAACTTTTGCCAGAGTATCCATTCTCAAATGTTCAAACATTTCAACTTTTTAAAAAAGTCGACAGTTTATCACACATAATGTCAGACTACAGTGCGTATAAAAAAAAGTTTACCCAACATTGGTAGCTTCTAATTAAAAAGTTATAACGTATGTGACCTTAAATCATATTTTATTGTAAAGAAGAACTAATACCCTGTCTAATGATACCATTTTTATAATTGTGCTGCTGAGGATGACTGAACAGCAGGCTTTTCAAAAAGTATTGTCAAAATCCTCTTGTACCAAGTTTGGGCTGAGGCAATGAATATGGGTCAAAAGCCATCATGTGTGTGTTATCTCATTCCAAAACAATTGTTCCTTTATTTACATTGACTATTAGGCAGCTGAAGAAAAACAATGTTAACATCAACTCAAACTCAAAGAAATGCTTATTACAGGAAAAATTTATGATATTCTCTTCGTTGATAATTACAATCTTGACTTCATTCGCATCCCTTGTTTAAGGTAACCTTCTCATTGAGTGATACAAAATGGATAAAGTTTATCAGGGATGTTATCTTTTTTTTTTTAATAAAAGTCTGTTGTCAATTTCTTTGATATTTATTATCATAAATGTTCTTTCTTGCATTTGGGTTTAGTAACCTTTGTGTTTTGATCGCTATTCGAGATAAACACTTTATGCTCCTTACGCGTGTGAAATGGCGCAGTGGACAAGTGAGCAGAGAGAACTTAGATATCATGAGACGAGTAGTTAGTAGGCTGTTTAAAATAATTAAAGGTTATCCTGTCGATTGAAACAAGGTTCAGTGAAAGCCCGGTTACATTGCATCATTTTAAACAATGAAGCACTGAGAAGCACGAGGCACAAATTAACTTTTAAAAGGATTTAAGACCAAAGAAGCACATGCAGATGGCCTGACCTACATTGGTCCCTAAAGCCCAAACTTGGAACAAGGCGATTTTGACAACAATTTTTAAAGACCCTAGTGATCATTCACCCGTTGCAGAAATATTATAAATTGGGTATCATTGGACAGAACAAAAATTACCCTTCATCATGAAAGTAATTCCAAAGTCATATTGGTTATGACTTTTCAATTAGGAGCTACTTTAGTTGGGTAAACTTTTTATTGATACGTTCTGTACATAGCTGCTCAAATATGAGGTTGTGGTTGTCTGAATTAGACATGATTTGAGGTGGCCGTTTCCCGAATGTTTCAATTACCGGGACCTGCACCCCCCTCCGCCTCGTGCATCAGTACCTCTGATGCTAAGTAAAACAAAGAATTCTGTACGAACGGGGTTATCCGCCAGTCACACCAAGGAGACCGACAACAGACCGATCAGAAATTTACATTACACCGAATGGCTTAGAATCGGTCGGTTTGGCGGTGTGACTGAGTCAGTCACACCGCCAAACCGACTCCAAACCGACCGATTCTTAGCTATTCGGTGTAATGTAAATTTCTGATCGGTCTACCAGCACCTAGCTCCAGTCTTACCATGTCCATTCCCCTTTCTTCTTGTATTTGAGAGTGATGGCGACTTCGATCGCCGATGGTACGAGAAGGGCATTGATGAAGAAGACTCTGTCCTCCTTTGTGACGTTATGAACGAAGAACGTCAGAACGATTCCGTTGGCAGCGTAGACGAGCCGGACGATGATCGCCTTGAAGGCTGCAAACAGCGAAATGCTTCTTTCAGTCGTCATTGTCTGTGCGACGTCAATCTGCCATTTCAGAACAAACAGATATGCCTTAAAAATTGTATAAAGATCAAGATGTATTTATACCTCAGCCTCATCACCGAGACCGACATCAAGCCGACAACAGGCCGTGCAATATATTACTAGATTAATTGAAATACACCATTAAAATAATGTACATCACAATGTTAAAGGTACTATGTCCCATTTGCAGGCCAAAAAAATGAAAAGGTTAAATTCCAACGGCATTTGAAAGACAATACTAATTTAGAACTTCCCTAAAAAAGGGGGCTTGAAAATGTCTTTAAGTGGGAAAATAACGACTATTAGTTGTCGAATCGACTTAGGAGCTATAGAGCCAGTAAGTAATAGTCTGATTTTTCAGACCATTGTACCGAATGGTCGTACGTTTTATGCTGCGCAAAGATTCAATCAGTTTAATTTTGGCCATTACAAGAAGTGGGTTATTGATGTAGACAAATGCTCATGTACCCTTTACAGCTCATTTTATGTATGTTATTACCAAAGATGAAAAAGCCAGTCAGTCACTCAATAGTGTCTGACAGTGAAGTCTAGCAAGTAAACGGGTTTCCTTGCATAATTTGAATATTAGGACACTGCTAACGTTTAAATTTCACAGATAGGACATACATGACATATTCATAATTCCTGCAAAGTTCTACAGAATTTGATGTTGGCTGCAAAAGGGACATAGTATCTTTAAGAAACAGTATATTTTGGACAAAATATTAACCACTTGGATTCGCCTCATCGGGGCAGGAGACTTACAGAATGTTAGCACCTCTGTAGTTTCAAGAATCTTTTTAGTGAGCCTTGATTATGTCATCAGTAGCCATCCAACTTAAGAACTTGCGTCTTTGATTGGAAAATTGATTCATTCAATCTTACTGAGAGTGACGACTTTGAATTGTCTTTAGATAACAATGGATGCGCAACGATGAAGTTAATTGGTCAAAGTTGCAAACTGAAGAACAAAAGTGAAATTGACCAATGGATATGGAAGATTACGAAGTTTCGAGATGAAATTGAAATCCTAAATTGAATGATCGAGAAATAGTTGTAAATGAAGTTGAAAAACTACAGTACTGTATACTTACAATTTCGAAACAGCCAGTAATTAGAAATGAAATAAACAACATTTTAACAATCGACTTTCATATTAAAATTCTGGTACCAATCAGATAGCAACTCGAATTCGTGAAAAACACTTTTTTATATATTTTTTTAAAATTATTTATTCAAGTTTTATTTAAAATAGAGGATAGGTACATTCAGTAAAAAAAAAAAAAAAAATCTTTCCAAGTACGCCCTCTAGGGCGACATAACAAACATGTGATATACAAAAATACAATTACGTGTGTGTGATTGGGTTTTTACAGACGTGTATCAATCAGATATGATTATTTACGTCTGGGGACCGACCTTTAACGTCACCATCCGAAAGACGTGACTCAGTTTCGAACCTGCGTCCTCGGCTGAATCAGTTTGTAACTTCCACTGTTAGCTGGATTACAGGCGCACGCCACAACGCCTAGTCGTTTCCCTGGAAGCATTTATAGTATACTGGCACAAATGTTACCAAAAAAATAAACATTTCGAGAGAGAGTACCGGATATAGTTTTTGGCAGATATTATAATACGTAATCAATCATGACATCATTTTGGATAATTTCTTGATATGCTCGTTGTATCATGTTATCTAAGAACTTTCCGGTTTGTAACCTGTACCTTAGAAAGTCTGGCTTCTAAAAGCCCGAGGAGAAAATTTCGATAAAACCTAAGATTTTAATTTGATGTCAACACTAATCAACAGGGTGTAATTTTCACGCATTCTTTTCTGTGTATATGTATGAGAGAAAGAGAGAGAGAGAGAGAAGAAGGGGAGATTTAGAGACCTTTTTTTAACATGATGAGTTACTGTAATGAGGCTTGGCTATGTTGTTTCTTTTCTTTCTTTGGCGAGGGAGGTGGTAGTGACAGTCCAATGTATTATGTAAGTACATGTATATTGGTGATTTGAAATACCTTGGACACAGAGTGTATTTATTCATGTATTCTGTATGTTGTTAACAGCTATAGTAAATATATATATCAACATCTTTTAGCAAAATATGCCAAACATTAATTATGTGGGGTTCTTAACTCGCCACTGATTATGTGCGTCAAATCTATCCTTGATAATTTAGTATATTAAGTATTACTCTTTGTTAATTGCTTTACAAAACACTCTCGGCGAGCCCTCCATTCGGTCTCTTTCAGAATATTTTGATGTCTATGTTTGATAATGGTACTTAACTTGTAACGTCAATTTACCTTTTCTTCACGATTGAATTGTGTACGTTCTAAGTGTTATATTTATGAATATAATTGGGCAAGTGTATTGACCGGAAAATTTGTCCATTGCGATTGCATGCACGTATTCTCAATTCAGTTACGACTCTTGTTCGTATCAAGATGGTTAGTATAGGTGTGTATTGTAATTATCGTAATATTCAAAATGTAGTGTCCAGCAATGAAATTGAAATTTCTGGAGCTTTTCATGAAACTATACTACTAAGCTATTTTGCTTCGACAAAATGAATGAGCCTTCACAGAGTCATCACAGCTTTAATCAACAACAAATTCTTCTTTTCTTATTCTCCTATTCTTTTCTTTACCTTTTTTCTATTTCGAGCTCCCCCGTGGACTCTCTGTCTCTCTGTCTCTCTCTCTGTCTCTCTCTCTCTCTCTCTCTCATACACACTCACTCTTTTATCTTTCTCTATCTTTATATCAGTTTTCTGCTCCTCACTTTTGTACTTAATATCATTCGAATAGAACGAGGCCGAAGTTTTCGCTGAACGCCCAAACATTCCGGATCTAGGTTTTGTGATTTGTAAAGCTTATTTTCAAAGAAGATTCATCCAAGCATTACTTGACATTTGCGTAGCTATTGTGCATTTTCCTATATATTATCATGAAGCCGTAATGAAGGGGGAAATATAGCAGGAAAAAAGAGCAACCCCTCGTTACATAGAACCTTTAGAATTGGAAGAAAATACGTAACCTTTCGAGTATTTCTCTTTTGTTGTTGTGATGTTATTACTGGGATAATTGTAAAATGTTGCCATTCTTTGATAACCCTTTGTTGTCTATTGCGTTCTGTTATAAATCGGAATATTCGTCAAGCAAGACTAGCCCAAATGAGATAAAATTGTCCAAGTCAAGCACCTACATGTATGCTATCATGATATTAAGAAAACGGATATTTGCCTAATATATGTTTTTTTTCATCTACAAACGATGTGGTCGTTAGTAATGTTTACGACACCGCAGCGATCGAGCAGCCAATCAAATATGATCTTTATTATATCATTGATAAATTTCAAACTTTCCAAGAAAACGTACGTATGAACACGTTCAGCTCTTCATTCAAGAAATTGTGTTAATTGGACTGCACTATATTTCGAAACATTTTCGGAAGCTGGAAGTACTTCATCTTGCCCAATTTGTTTTCCCCCGACAGAAATTGTAGGAAAAAACGATTAGAGAAATGAACGACTGATAAGTACAAAAAATTGACGTATAGAACTGATGCAACATGCTAAAAACAGGATATTTAAATGCCCGTAATGATGATAGCACACGATAGTAGAGACTTTCGAAAAATCAACCAAGGCCATTTTAATAGCCTTGTCTATCACGTATTAAAATGTGCGAACATTACAGTGACGTGTTACGTAACCCCAACATGGTTTCTATAGGATATATACAAGGTACTGAACTTGCCCTTTGGTTGGCTTCTAGAAAGTCTTTGCCATCATTTTAGTGACAGTCCTACAATAATATTCTAGAACGCAATATCCCCATAAGAAGCTGAAAATAATAATTGAGCAATGAATCCTATGTATTCGAGATGTTCAGCTTTTACATTTTACCTAAGCAAAACTCTCTTGATATTTAAATGTACTAGCTTGATTGACTGAAAGAATACCTCATGAAACATATTATTTTCTTCTAAATACATCTTTTACGTTTTAAACTCTCAATTAAGGATACACAATATGATAGGCAAGTCATAAATCATATATTTGATTTATTACCATGCAAAGACACATTTGGACGTAAGGTAAGAAACCGATTTCAGTCGAATAGTGTCTAAATTGCTTATCTCTTGGCCTCTTGCACTTCCTTAAAGTTGTTTGTTGATGCCTAATACTTGCTAACGGTGTGTCGACATTCATTCCGTTTTCTGTCATTTTCCGGGGCATTTTCTGTCGAGATACTAAAAGGGTGATATAAGTTGTCTCGACTGCGTGCCGTCCACACGCGCACTAACTACCTCGAACTTCACCTTGAGTACATATTTCTTTGACTTGTTACTTGGTTAGATGCGAACGTAACTCTGATGTAACCTTACAATGTGCCCCTTGACACTGCATTGTTACAATCTCAATGAGACAATGATATTACTTGTACAGAACGGCTTTACTTGCTATTAAACAGTGTGTCGTTATTCAACTAGTTGCCCCCTCCCCACGTCATTGTGACATCATGATGACACAAAACAACTTAAATCAGGCTTATAGTGTAACAGTTGGCTGAGTTCATCAGTCCAAATATGGTCCATGGTCACTTGCACAGTCACCAAAGCCATGGCATCTCAAATTCCCAAAGGGTACAACCTTTACAATCACCTTTAATGCAATGGATGTCTTGTATTAAAAAAACCCTCTGTTTATCTACCTTTTGCATTAAGTATTCAAATCAAATGCATTCACTCTCATAGGTAATGCTAATCTTGAGTTGTGGATCTGGAATTGCATTTTTTGATAGAAACTGGCATGAATTAAGCTTGACTTCTTTAAAATGCAGTAGACTGCAGGGTCTCAAGTATAGAATAATTGTAACTATACGGAGCTACCCTGTTGAAATAATACAAAATAAATCGGTTGTAGTTAAAATAAATTACAAGTGAAAACTTTTTGAATGAAGCATCAGCAATACTTTTTTGGGGGGAAATCCCATTCACAACTGGCAAGCGCAACCCATACATAGAATAGACCTCTTATTATGCACATGGGTCGATCTTGCATTGCTTATTACTTGACTTAGCTTTTCTACCAAATCGGTGGGGAGATATAATTTATCTGAAGTCTCGAACCTCACGAAAGTGTAAGTTTCATTTGAGTCTGTGAATAATTTTCTGTCAGAACTCAAGATTGCCTTCAACTCGGGCCGGGTTTTATCAAGATGCATATCTGTTATTTTTGTCTCAATAGTAACATTCCCGGAATAAATTGATATCGAGTTTGTTTAATAGTTCTAAGAGAATTCGTTATATTGACACGATCGCAAATAATTTCGAAAAAAATTACTTTAGGCAATTGGTCCACCACCTATTGTAACATGCATACTTACAATAACGAAGTACCTAGTGTGAACACGATTTCTATGGGATATACAAAAGAGTACTGAAATAGACTTTGAGTTGATTTCTCGAAAGTGTTTGCGATCTTGTTGCATATCCTTTTTCAAATGGAGCACAACATTTAGGCACTCCCCTCTCCTAATTATTTTTAATCTACTATTTTCTGTCATATACCATATACCAAGTACCATATCTATATTCACAAATATTATATCCAGTGTCTTAATACTTCAGGTTTTTTTATGAACTGATGAGTAATGATTTGTTTATCAATATCATCAATACTAACATCCTTGTTCTAATTACAGAAATCACTGTCATTAGTCATTTCCTATTTTGGCTATTGGTATGACCTCTATAGCACTCATGCCATACACATTTCTGGCAGCTCTATATATTATATTCGCTGGGTGAAAATTATAATATCAAGTATAAGACCAAAAACTGTTATGCAATGACTATGCGGAAAGTCATGGCCTATCAACCCAATATAATGCCAGTCGCATGGATAAACTGCTATGTGTTTCCTATAACATTTACGTTTTAATTCCCAGTGCATTTTCATATGATAATATATGAATCAAATTTGTGAAATGATTGTAAAAGACAAAACAAAACAGTTCCCCTTGTGAGCTTTCGATTCCACTAGATGTAGGCTCTATACATACACTTTTCCCCTTCAAATCCTTGCATGATGTTGCAAGGATTATGATGTTAGCAATTATGTAGTGCCCCCAATCATTATCATAATATCCTAATCATCATAATATAATAATTATCCATACCCTTTTGTATTAGCTTTCATGCTTGCATATACTACATACTAAATGAGCAAAACAAGAAATAAAAGCGACAACACTGATTCGACTTTCTTAGATCAAGCTAACTCTGCAAATAAATAAATCGAATTGATACCAACCTTTTCGTTTGAAGAAGTCCACTGTGACAACTTAGATTGATGATGAAACTGATGACAATGACGATTACAGAAACATGAAAACGTTAAAAATCGACTGCATAACAATTTTGAAGTCGTGTATGTTTTACCTATACAGCTTTCGCAATAGGTCTATATACGCTTTCTTGTAAGAGATCGAATGCACTTTTAAATTCTCTTTTCGTTACGGCGTGTCGACGAAAACTGACAAGATAATCGCGGTTCGCACAACTTGTATACATACGCACACTGCACTAATCAATCGTGACCACTATGAGAGACACCACACCACAGTCATTTAGTCATTTGTTCTCATCAATGGTTCCCCTCAAACAATTGTCAACAAAGGCAGCTTTCCTCGAAGTATGCAGGAGGTATTTTCCCGATAGGCTAGGGTATTCGAGGTCCGTGTACCGATTAAACTGGCATACATCCTTATTTCTCGGATCATTATAAAACTTGCAATAGCCGCCAAAAATACTAGTCTGGCTATCAGCCAGTGTTATTCTTTAAAACTAATGTTTGAAAATTGCGAGTTGATCTGAAATTGATGGAGCACTCTTACAGAAAATAATAAACGATGAAAGCAGGGTTTTCTTATCCGATGTCGTATATGTGTACTTTGATCCACTGTATACGTTAACGCAATGAATTGTATCATAGAAGATAATGTAATAATATGAAAGACTGAATACTGGGGTAGCTAACTATCTACAACAATAACAACGTTTCTCCGCGGACCATTGGAATTCATGGGATAAACCGTACTGTGTGAGTCAGTGATTTCCTTTATGTGGCCAATTGTAACCTTGACCCTTTTACACCTGAAATATAAACCTTGATGATTGTGTTAACACATGTTTCTTTTGAAAGGAAATCACATGATATACTTGAAATCACAAACTATGAGCAGCGCAAGGGGGTCCTCACTTGAAGTTATGTTTTTGTTATGTGATGTGCGAACGCAATTAAATTTGAGCTAACGTCAGCTTGTCGTTAAAATGGATGCTTTCCACGGTTTTCGCCAAAAAAATGATTGCAAATTTCACTACTGAATTTCCTAATTCCCATTGGCGTAATACAGGGACTACCATGCTCTAGGAGGCAATGGTTTAGTTTTAAAACTACGACTGTCCCGTGTGAACATAGCTAATGACACGGTGGTTACACGTCATGCTATCACGTTGTTGCTTCCCAAATAGCTTCATAAGAAATTTGCAGAAAAAAGGCATTGGTTACGAATAACCATGGAGTGCGGCGGATTAACATTGCAAATGTGTATTTATTTTTCTAGACCAATATAAAGCGTGTCAAACCAAAAAAATAGTTGAAATAACAATAACATTAAACTGATTCTCAAACACGCAGATTCAAATAATCCATATTATATAACATCTAAGTAGATCCTTGTCATTTGATTGGAGGATTGTTGGTCACATGATATTCAATAAATAATCTATTGAACGAGCGTGCATTTTTGGTCATATTCGCCGTGCATTTTTATACTATCAGCGTGCATTTTCGGTTATATTTAGACAGCGTACCTCTCTGCCCTGCGCGTATCCCGTTGTTTTCATTGTCTTAGCTGCGCGCATCTGATGGTAAGGCAATCTGAATGTAATCGAAAAGGCTTGACTCCAAATTCAATTTATTATTAATATAAGGAGCAAAGCATAATTCGTTGAAAGAATAACGTTCTATTTGATCTACTTAGATGTTATATAAAACAAATAATGAATGTTTTTCATTCGTTCAATAGTGCAAATCTTTTCATTCGTTGAAAGATTAACGTTGTATTGTTAATATTTCAACTCATGAAAAGATTCGCACTATGGAACTCATAAACATTCATTATTTGTATAACAAACAGGTTTGTGAATATCAGCCATAGAAAAAAAAATCTATTGTGAAACGAATAAACATTACGACAATTGTGTTCTTTTTTTCAATGAGGTTTCACCGGCAATTATATTTGTCCTTCTTTCCAATAAGGACGGCAATTCCTGCTATTTCTTTCCTCGTGAAAAGGGCCCTTAACAGAGGTCATATCGTGTGTTTGAAAAAGCTAAAATTATGGGTTGTCATCGCGGTCATATGATGATTCGGATGATCATTATAGATATATTACGATGTCTGTATGATACAGACCAGTCTCTCTTTCCTCTTTGTTTGTACTGACAATTTTCTCTCGTAAACATACCTATGCAAAATACTGATGACAGGAAACCCAGAAATGATTTCTCTGGATTGCCTATGTAATGAGAATAATAATAATAATAATAATAATAATAATAATAATAATAATAATAATAATAATAATAATAATAATAATAATATGTCTTGTTTCCCCAGGGTATCCTCATCGGTATTAATACTGTTTTCCCTGAGGACCCTGCAATCATATTATTACCCTGGCTTTAATCAGTGAAACTCCCAACAACTTTCCTTTCATATATTTAACTTTTCAATATCTGTGATAGTAACTGTAAGCTAGCTTAACGGATTTTGTATGTGTGTGTAGCTTATTGACAAAATACAAATATGAATCTGCTGTTGTTAGATGTAAGTTCCAACAGTCTAATGCAGATTTGAAAGCGTTTATGTCCTTTGCAAATGTGAAGAAAAACGTAGAATACACGATATCAGAGAAGAACACGCATGCATTACATTTCAAGAAATGGACATTGAAGGTTGATGTTTTATATTATTTTGCATACAAATGAACGTGTGGTTGTTACCCACCAAGTGTTATGCAGTGGTGTGCTCATTTACTATTTTTATGAGTTTTTTCTTTCTTGTTATTATTATTATTATTTGACTGTACTGTAGATACGTTTTTCCATTTTATTAGCATTTGGGATCGTTGATGTTTTACAAAAGTTCGGATAATAAATACATAAAAACAATATGAATTTGCTCGTACAAACTGATATATAACCATGTTTTAAGACCCTGTCAAGTAGACAGGTTTAGTTTTAATTTTCAGTATGTTTTGTAGTTTAGTCAGTGTAAGAAGGTGTACCTCTGATAATCTCATATTTACCATGAATTTTCAATCTTTTAACCCGGCCCTTAAAGTGACGACTGTGGATGTACCTTGTAAACAATGTACAGTTGAGAGAGAATAGATATAAACTTCATTCTTTCTTTAACCTAAGGGACCCAATGTAAATACTGTAAGATATGTTCAAATCGGATAGTGCATGTTTAACTAGCTATGCAGCTGAATTTGAAGTAATTTCAACTTTTGAATTTGACAGTCGGATGTCAGAATAAGCTATAAATGTAAGGACATTACTAGGGAATGGGGGATTTATATGGTCTTTTTTTGGCCAGTAAATGTTTAGATGGTGCTGATTGGTAGTGGTGGCAGTCTTATACATATGAGACATGGTTACACATACTGCTTTGACAAAGATTTGAAAAGATTACTTTAATCATTCACAGAACAAAACTCACAGTATTATGACAGGTATGACAGATATTGCAAAGGCATAATCAACAATTCTGCGAATAGGAATTAGTTTTCGCACTACCTCTTTAAAAAATTAATTACCAGTAATGACACTTAAGCTGGAACGATCTTACACGTGCAAGACGTTTGTTGTGTTGCAAGCAAGCTCGGGTCGGGGCGAGACGGGGGGAGGGGGTGGCACTAGGGCAATGGTGTATGAACGGGAGGTTTTGGGTTCACACCCATGGCAATCTGCTATGACCATTGGTTTAGAATAAGCATGCATTGGGCTGGAGTCATTTTCATAGTCAAAAAGCAACCCCGTCTATGTGGTTACTAGTTATAATCTGCGATTTTCTTGTTTTCATTCTCAGGCCACGTCAAATAATCGTTTTCCCCGAAGTATAAATCACAATTCATACATAACCATTAAGTAGCTGATGATAGTGAAATTCTATTGGTAAATAATACTAGTACGTATATTGTTATAAATTGTTGCAAATTCCACCCACCCCATACATGTAAACTTTGCACCTTCAATCAGACAAGTAGGAATAAAGTTTCTTTTAGAATTTCTAATTTGTAACGATTGCAAGTACAATAAAACGTGACATGAAATGCAAAGACATATATGTGCCCCCTAATTGTGCCCCCCATCTATTGGCAGCCATTAAAGATGTTGACCTCCCCCACCAAAGCACTTGAAGAAACGTTGTCACTTTTACCCCTCTGTCACAGATTTTCGGGCTACCCCCCTCCTTTTCCCGGCCAGAGAATCTTAGATACGCCTCTGGTTACTTAAATTTGTTTACCATAACAAAAAATACATAATTAGCTAGATGAAGTGACGACAAAACTAATAATAGACTCACATTTCCAGACGTACTGAAAATAAAATGGTGTCCATAAAGTCTCTACAACATCAAGTAGACCGTAATTGTCCCTTATACTGCTGCCAATCCTCCCTTTAACCACGCAAGTAATCATGAATTCAACTTAAATACAACTATATATGTTATAGCAAAATGTGAACACCGTAGATTTTCTCATATTACACAACATTCAAAGCAAGCTAGAAAGGAAAAGATAAAAGGTGAAGAAAAGAAAAGGCCAATGGATGACGAAAGAAGTAAATAAATCATCTGGCAAGGTTTTTAGAACACACACTACAAGAAGAGTATTAGCATCGCGCGTTTTAGATAGGAGCTTTAATATATGCCTCACGCAAAAAAAGAGTCCTACGTGTCACAAGAACTTAATGAAATCAATGTTTGTTCGTCATCATAGAGATATCATGGTCATTTGCTTAATAATTATTTCTCGGTTAACTATGGGAATTATCTATGGTTTTGCTTTGGCGCCTTGTTCTTAGATCAGTTTCATTTGACGTAGGCAACATGACGGGCGCCCTCTCCAAACCTCTATTAAGACTACCACCCTTTGTGTTGTTGTGGTGGTTTCCATGGAGATCAGCCTGGCTCATTGAATTTAATGTTCCTCCATTGCCGCTTTTTCCTGTCATTCCTTCGTCAACAGCGTAAGGAAATGCTTTTTCGGTCACCGCCAAATTATCCGACACCAAACTTGAGGAATCACCCCTCTCCATGTTATTGTTTTCCACGTCATTCGCGGTACTGTTGTTCACAGGAAAGATGCTGTCACGTCGACGTTGCCTAAACTCTACCAGCATGGCGTAAACCCGGTAAATCTGAAGCATGATAACCGTCAGGTTCTTCAGCACGTAAAAGTACATCGAAAACGCCGCACCGCCTAATATCGCGAGTGCGACCAATCGAAATATCAAGAAGGGGCCATCTTGTATTGTGATGGATATTATCGCCTCTCTGAATTCTATTGATTGGACCCAGTTGTTTGGGCCGATGGTGGGTACTGTCTTCCGACGTTGCATCATCCGACTGAGTGGTCTGATCTGCTTTTTGGCAACATACAAGGAGATGTCACCTGCCGTCTCACGACGCTTTGCCAGTAGCTGGTTGACAGCATCCACCCAGCTATTTAGAGCAGCTGTTGTGAAGATGCACAAGGAAACATAAAATTTCAAGTTTAAATCTCATGATAATGGCATAACTATCATATGAAATACATTGTAGTTTGGGGTTAAAGGAGAGAACTCTGGAGAAACATATCGAGTATTCTGTTTTATGGGTTCAACTAGAGATTGGGAATGATCGAAATGTCCATGTGTCATAATAGAAATGACAATAATAGCAAAAACACAGCAGGAACAGGAGGGTAACATGTTTTAATGAAACTAAAAATGGGCACGCTGTATGGGCAGTACATAAAGTGAAAGCAAAAGAAGGGCCAATCAGCGTGGGAAACCAGTATACAATATACAATGAGGATCGAGGATCTAACTCAAACTATTCGCATCGAAGGAACATCAAATACTGTAGAACTATTCTCCCGAGGGCCATCGGCCCGGGGAATAGTACTATTGATGTTCCTGAGTGCGAATAGTTTTAGCTTGTTCCGAGAATGAGTCATTGTATATTTGTTTATATCCCTTCCACCTGTATCATTCCTTGGACACTTCTGTAATAACATGTACCGTACTCACTTCACATCACATTCAAAAAAAGAAAAAAGAAAAATGCACGGCTCAAATGAAACATTGAAGGATGTGAACATGGCTGGCGCTATACAGGTCCTGCAGTAGTGTATCGCAGTTACTGCGGCTCAGCGTAAATTGCACGGCGTGAGCGCCATGACACCGAAGGAGTTGGCCGCTGGAAGCATTTGAAATCCCGTACGCTCGCTGAATTTTGCCAGTTTGGGGGGCGGGAAAACGAACAGTTCCCTTTTTCCCTGGGGAAAAAGGTGAACTATTCGTGACGTCAGCAATAAAAAATGAACTATTCGGCAGGAAACGTCTTTTCTATTAAAACTATTCTTTTTCTTGTTGTGTACACTCATAATGCAACAATCTTACGATAAGGGATATAATATATAAAATTGATATTTGGAAATAGTTTTCAGTATGGCATTTATTCTATTATTTCTGTATAATCTAGTTAGAAGCAAGTGTAGAGTTGTAATATTGGCAGTTTCATTCATGGATTCATTCAACTCGACTTTACCGTTTTCCGGTTTCTCGACGTGCACGTTGTTCTTCTTCTCCGGGATGGCGATGCTAAACTGGAAGATGGCTATACTCCAGAGCAGAAGTATGACCACGGTGATGGCCCGACTGCATCCGAAGTGACCACTGGTGAAGATGACGGTGACGAACTCGACGATGTCCTCGCCCGACCCGACCAGGACTAGTAGAAGTTGGGCTACCTTCTCGCGAGTGAAGTTGTCCCTGGGGAGGAGCCATCGACAGAAAATGAGGACGAAGACTACAGTGTATTCTACCACCTTGGTGAAACGCTCGTATTCGCCGTAGGTCTCGGCTACAAATGATCTCTGAGGATGTAAGATATGGAAAAGATTTCACGCACGATTTCGTTTAATATGGTACCTTTCTAGATTGTTTACAAGTTTATCCTCTCATCAATGACACTCATACAGACATATAAATTTAGTACGAAATACTTGTTTTTGTTGGTGGTGGTGGTGCTGGTGTTGTTTCCTTATAGATGGTAGTGATAATTGGCCGATATCCTAAATTTGGAAGAATTAGAGTTATTTTGCAGAAAGGTGGCATACACTGCATCTCCTGTATTTTTAGTAATGTCAAAATATTTGGACAAGTAAATCATTCTTTCTTCCTCCACATCATTTCTTGGATATAATGCTTGTGCAATGTGATTTGTACTGCATGATCTTTTTTAAACTGGATGACGACCGCTTTTTAAAAATAAATTTTGTAGGAAGCCATGCTCTATATTTCTTTAGTATCATTAATTATTCCTTGACATAGTTTTTTGCAAGGTTTCGGCGAGAACAAGCTATTCCTCGTCACAGTTTTCGTGTAAGGTTTCAGTGAAAAAAAATCACGATGACTTTCAAAATTTAACCAGAGGCAATTTTAATATTATTCTCCTTTACCCGCTGAAAAGTGCGAACATAACAATGACTATTACATAATCCGAACATCGTCTTTTTGTTCTTCTTCTTTTGTTTACTTCAGTGTTCATCTACATTCTTCAATCCTGAAAATTCGTGCAACTTACTCTGTACTTTGTGGATGGGATATACAATAGGGTAAACTGAAGCTGCCCTCGACTTAATTTCTCGCAAGTATTTTCATTTGTGTGTTGTTAGATTTCGTCGAGTTGATTTCTCGAAAGTCTTTTTTGATCGTGCTTTTTGTACAGGTTTATCGAGGACAACAAATTTTAACCTACCATCGTGAAATTATGGATAACAAGTTGGTCGCAGCCTGGGTGGCTGTGACAGGAGAAGTAAAGTATTAAAATTACCGTCGAGGTGGCTTCTCGAAAATCATTGCGATGGTGATTTTCTTGTTTATTTGTTGTTTTGTTCTAATCAATTTTGTAATGTTTCCGTGAGTTTGATTGAAACATACCGTCGTGACCTTGTGCAGGACTTGGTCGTAGGCTGGGTGGCTGCGACAGGAGCTGTAATTCTGCAGACACGTGTCGTAGCCATCCCTCTCCCTCACGTGGAGCATCGAGATATGGAGAGCCCAGATGGCCGGTATCACACTCACTGTATAGAGGAGGGTTGATGTGCAGATCCTGCGTTGATGATGTACCAACAAATTGTAATGGATACAATTGATAAGGTCAACCTAAAATAATTTTCATGATGCATTGGTACTGGTAAAGATACCAGCCATCAACTGGATTTTAAGAATTTTTTGTGTAGGTCGTATTTATATTTTTGTAAACTAATGAATACAAGTAGTTTAGTTAAAGTTATAACTAGAAGTAAGGTTTACCGTCGTTTCAGTCTAGATGAGGTGGATGTTGAAATAAAAATTAATACCAAAGTACAGAAATTCCTCATTTAAGAAATTGTATGATATCACTTTTCGGGTACACTCAACAGTGTTATAATCGACTCTTTTAAAAAGGATTTATTAGAAACTCAACCATTTCATTTTGAAATTACCCTAACAAAATTAGACTTGATATGGAATGTGGAATATAATTACGCCTAGTACATGAATTTAAATAAAATAATATCATTTTTATCTTTATGTATTATCAAAACATAAACACATTGGAGTAGTTTAGAAGAGTGCTTACCATTTCTTTTGTGAGAACCCGCGTATTTTGTACATGATGATTCCTTCGACAATGGACAGAGTTGCGTACAAAAGGCAAATGCAGATGTAAGCCGCCACATGGACATGGACTAACGTCGCATAGAAGATAAAGAAACTATGAGCCATGAGAATAGCCCTAACCATCACCCCTTGCAAGAGGAATCTCTTCTGAGTTCTGTCCAGTTCTGTCCAAGAACAGCTGCACACATTGTGGAAGCGATTACATAGCGTCTTCGATTCGGACGCTGGTGTCGTTGACTCGTCGTCGCCTAAAGTCACGATGTAGGTGGGTTCGTCGATAATGGTCAACCGCGTTGTTTGCTTTCGTAGGATCTTCCTCGGTTCTGGTGTCGCCCATCGAACGGGCATGGTTTCGGGTGTCTCCACTCCCGCAACGGCTGCCATGTCACTGTTGTAGTTTTCAGTAGTCGTCATCTTAAACGTGATTTCCTTTTCAGTATCTTTACACCAATTGAAAGGTTTCCTTTGTACTGAGTCTGCATAAAGTATGATGTTATTATGAGAAATAGACTGCGAGATCAAATACAAATGACGTATATGCCTATACGCAGTATCAGACCTCCTAATCTTTGTTTATCTAACATTGAGAAGTTTTTCAAACAATTGCCACTTGTGATGCCCTGCATTATTCACCACATAACCTGTGTTTTCACTAATTTCTCCTCGTATGATCAGATATTTAGAATTCATGTACCTTGTGTTTACAAGAGATAATCATCATTCCAATGAACACAGTGAAAGTAATATTGAAGAAGGTCCCGTTAGGTTGCCAACATACAAACAGAGCTCGACCTGACACCAGATTATCCTCCGCGAACTAAAGAAATCGAAGGGTTGTGTACTTTATCGGGCCTCCTTTGTAATTGAAGCAATGGAGCGCAGACGTAAGGAGTGCCTTGTTTACCATACAAAATGCTTTATTGATTAACCCTAAGACAGATATTGTTCGGTTGTCGTTAAGGTTGGATTGTCTGCTACAGGCTCTGATAAATGATATTGTTTATGCCTCTGTCCCACATAAGAGCTAAAAACTGATAGGAGGATTGATTGTGAGTGGTACGGAGCACTTTCCTCTTTGACGTATCGCCTACCTCCAAAGGAGGAGACGACTACTGACCTAGTTATCGTCTTTTGTTAAACATAATTATATCAATCAGCATAGCGAGCGAGCTTTAGGGGAAGTGAAGAAAATTGGCTCTAAGTCAGTTGAAATCAGAGGCACATGTTAGGGAGAAAGAAAAAGGAGGCACTTATCAGAAGGAAAAGGGCACTTATTAGAAAAGAAAAAGAGCCGGCTTCGAAGTAAATAGGGCAATTATCAGAGGTGCAAAGGGGCACTTCTCGCACCTGAAAAGGGGCACTCACCAGAAATGTTTAAAGGAATCTATGAGAATGTAAAGGGAGTTTATTAGAAAGAAAAAGGGGAGTTTTTTAAGGAAATGGGGCGCCTGTCAGATTTTAATAGGGACAATTATCAGAGTTGAAAAGGGGCAATTAAGAGATCACCTTTTAGAAAGAAAAGGGAACTTATCTGAGGTAAAGGGACACTTTTGGGGTACTTGCAAAGTGCCCCTTCCACCGGAGCGCTGCTTCTGTGCCTTCTACTGTCAATATCAATAAAATATTGTGTCAAAGGCAAACAAGAAAATAAACACCACCTGCGTGAACATTCTATATTTCGTTGCGAATATCAGGACATTTAATACAATCAAGAAGAAAGCTTAACCTGAAGATCAGTGAAGTGAGAAAAACTAGCCGTATGCTTAGCTAGGTGTTATCCGGGTTTGTGGGGATGAATGAATGACCTTTGAAATTATTTCGCTATAGTTTTTAAGTTGAGAATGAAGCCATGCAAACAAAAATGAATGATAATAACTGAAGCGACATTCTTAGGCCCAAACATGAATTAGATATGAAGGAGATGCAGGAGCACCGCTTCATTAGACTTTTCATTGTCTTTGGAATTGCCTATAATCTAAATAACTGTATCTCTATCTAAATGTGCACTCTGTTATTCTTCTCTTTTTTCTTCTTGTCTTTTAATTGAAATCAGAACCTGATCTGTTTTTTTTTTGTATCAATAGCAACAGAAAAAAGTTGCAAAGGCTTGACAATTTCAAATAAAGCAATATAGATTTTGAGCCACGCCCTTAACTCATGCCTTATTGTAAACAGGAATTTGCCCGGTCGTGTGATTATTTTCTCACTTTTGTTTCTCTTTTCATTATATTTTAAAATCTTAATTCATTATATTCCCTTTTCATTTGGATAACCAAGAATGGACAAAAATTGTTGTTAGCCAAATCCGAAAGCCTTTCAAAGGTTGTATTTAACATTATTTGTATACACTTAAAAAATGGGATTAATTATACCGCTGATCATTCCCCCGAAAAACCCCTCTCTCTCTCTCTCTTTATCTCTCTCGTGATCAACGGCCAATGAAACCATAGAGTATGTCCTAAAGTTTAATACTTAACTCGGTCACTTGAAAGAAAACTCTGATCGAACAATGAAACGTCATGAGTATTAGACGTAGCGAATAACCTTGTTGACTGTCTAGAACAGTAAGTAATAACCAAGTTACGTATCTCTATAAAGAGCATATTGAGTGAGCTTATTTCACTTGAGATAGAAAACAAAAAACGTCATCATTTTGGTTCAGATTTTGAACGGAAGACTTCACAGGTTACCTATCTTTAAAAGGCACTGCCTTCCAGGTCGCGATTTGTTATCCATAATATGATGGATATGTTCGGCCCAGTCTCGAATATGGAACACCGGTTTAGAATAGCGGCATCACCAAGAAACAATGCGAAAGTTTAGAAAAAAAAACCCAAAGCGAGCCCTCCCCATCATCGTTGGTGCTCGGTATACAACTTACCAGAACGCTCTTACCTGCTTTGATATGCAATCACTTTAGCAACGGAGACTTTCGCTGTGCACATCTTTCATTGGAAAATGTATTTTCAGTAACCAGTTAAAAACGTCTTACCATAGATTATTCAAAAAAGAGTTCTTAGACATATTAAGAAATTACCTGAACTACGTTGCCGAACAAACAGAGTGAAAAATAGCACCATACTATCACTTATACGCATCCACAATTATTCTAGTTAACACGAAAACAGATGTTTTTTAATATTATAGTTACGATGTAATCCCATAAGTGCAATACTTGAATGCAAACTATGGTTTCAATTACTGATACACACAATGTAATGAAATCAAGTTTTTATGTAGATTATTTTATATATATATATATATATATATATATATATACTTTTTATATTTATATAAATTATGTATATATATACTTTTTTATATTTATACTGGGGTCTCATCTTTGTATCTTTATAATAAAAACACCACATCTTCTGTATCGAAGTTAAAAATCTTTGTTAACCATTTATTTTTAATTGTTTAAATGACTGAAATCATGTTCCATGGCCAATGTCACAGTTCTCTCCTTTTCCTCTACCACTTCTACTTGTCCACCTCCTTCTTCATCTCGCCCTTTTCCTAACTTCTCATTCGTGTTCTAACAAGCCTCTTTTCCCTCTTTCTTCTGTTATGTCACTTCTGCTAATAATTCCCCTTTTTTATAGTCTGGATAAACCAGTATAACCTTTTACTTTGAGTAGCTATTACCTAGAGTATATTTTTCATTCGTACAATTTGTCATATAAGTATTTGTTTTCTACATAAATTTGCGTCTATAAATTTGTAGTTTGTATAATGTGTAATGGTTGGATATTTATACCTTATGATATTGTTACTATTTGCACTCGCTACCCTCCGTCTATCCTCTTACTATCCCTACTTGAATCTTCTTCTTCTTCCTCCTTCTCTTTTACTTTTTCCTCTTTATCTTCTTCTTAATCTTACCATCTTACCATCCTTTTTCTTTTCTTTTTTACTCTACACCATCATCATGTTCTTCTTAACTTTTCTTTATCTTATTTTTATATATAATGATTTAGGGAGATAAAATAAGAAATTCGAATTTTATAGTTAAATATTACTTTATACAATTTACTCATTCACGTTCAGTTCATTAATTTTGATGTCATTTGCTATGAATGTTTATATATATATTGTATTTTACATGTGTAAATCATTGCCCAATTCGGCCTTTTACGCCGCGATGCATTGTTATTCTTTTATTCTCAATAAAACAATTATCAATTCAATTCAAGGAACCCCTCTGTCATAATGATGCCCTTGATTATTATTTTGTCTTGAAGATATTTTTATCTCACGTCTAGCACTTGGTGATTTGATACTTCATAGTTACTAAATAAGCAACCGCGTGTATTGTAAACCGCGCCATCTAGTGTCCATAACGTTTCAAGTGGTATCTAGTAAAATGGGACTTTATATAGTTGACTGAAAAAAGCAGCCAGACCAATACCCTTTACAGAAGTGGCCTCGCTTGTATTATTCAAAAACACATTACGCCATCATTATTCAGGTTTAACCAACAAAAAAATCTTTGTACTTTATCATTATTGCGCCGATTGAATTAATCAATACAGTTTTCATAATACCATTACCACTTTTGACAAAAATCATTCTGATCGTGATTACCAATAAACATAATTACTTCTACGGGCAATCCGTATGTTACGACGAATGTCATATCATATATTCATGGATGAATCATGTCATCATCCATCACTGAATTATATTCAAACATGGATTTTAGAAATCTGTACAACTGATTCATCAAAATGTTTCTATGCCGATCATTATGCATGTCGACCTGACCTTGACCGTATAGGGGAGGGGGGGGGGTTACCTGAATGCCTATTAACGTACTAATTGTCCGCAGCATGTAAATTGCTGATCGGTAAACACTGATTTAAAATATTCAAAATCATGATTAGACCATTTATTTTTATTTTTTAATAATGGCGTAAGTGCACACGCTTCACAGGCTCAGTGAATATGCGGAGGAAAAAAGCCACGGTGTACTGGTTCATATCTGGATGAGCCTTCATGTATCGTTGTTTTGGATGGATTTATCCCCAGACAGAGGGGGCGGAATATACGTGGGTCGCCCTAAGATTGATTGATTTTGTTTCTTTCATTTGTGCCTATATTATCAGAGGAAGAGTCATACGTAGGTCCCACCTTCATGAACGTATTGCTGCACGCCAGTAGTTAGATTCACCATGTATAGTTGGTTTGCCGTCGACCCGTAAACCAGAGATGACATTGTAATTTTTTTAACAAAATATCATATAAAATCAAATATACATATAATGTGAACATTGTTCATATGTGCTAAATGAGAGGTTATTGAATATTCAGATCAGTTCCATGAAAAAGTAGGCGTCGGTCCCAATGGAATTTTAAATTTATAAGCAGCACAAGAAACCTCATAACCATTGTGAGCATATAAACCAAGTTTTGGGATTGTCTAAGTTACAGACCTTGTACAGGGGAAAAAAGAGATGAAAATCACCACTTCGTATTTTCGGCAGGTTATAGGAATTTGAATGAACTAGTCAAGACACAACTGTGAATACTTTCATTGCTTACACTAATGTTCATTTTTTAAATTTTTTTACTGTCTCGTGAACGTTCGTACTGGATACATCTCTTTTCAGTCAATAGAGCCCACAATTCACCACATCTTACCTTAATACAAATATAATAGGTAGTAGAGTACCATTTACATGATGGAATTATACATTATCCTCCCCTAACAATTAAATGCACTGTTACCCAAAGTTGGAATAAACTTTATTTTGCCTCTTTTCGTGAAATGATTATGAAAATATGATTTATTCTTGATGGATAAAGTTTTGAGAACATGTAAACTTTATCTATCAAGGAAAGAAATCACATTGTCACAATCATTTAGTGAAATGAGGTAAAAGAAAATATATTCAAACTTTATGGGAAACAGTGTATATCTTCTTTGCTATGTTTCTTCATAATTAATAATAATAATAATAATAATAATAATAATACTCAGTTTTTATATAGTGCTTATTACAATCACTAAGCGCTTCCAAACTTGGAATTAACGATGATCTGTTCGTGATAGGAATCTACAAGACTTGCGATTTATAATTCTTTAACCGCTTTACTTCTCGCATTAGTTGTTACATCGAAAATCTCCTCTAGGATTACTTTTTATTTGCGATGCTTTATATATAGGCTATATATATATATATATATATATATATATATATATACAATTTGCGGCATTTATTGTAAGATGTTTTTATTATCCATAGATAAGCAAATGAACATACCTACTACAATCTTAATACCACGATATGCACTTGAATTAATAGGTCAGGAACACTGAAGGACATACGTCACAGCTTCAAATTTATATAAAAACCCTAACAAGAAATCGTACAATATTCAGAACGACGCACTTAGGTGTAAAGAAATATTTTATATATGACCTGACACCCACGAGTGAAGGGCAGTATTATGGTCTTTACTATTTAATGAGACATAGAAATTGCTATAGTCCTGACAAGATCTTTTCTCACGACCGTCATTTGTTATTAAGAATAATGAATTCTTTGCAGGAGGCTTATGGTTGATTTCATCTCTCGTAGAGAATTTAACGATTTCCCCCCCCCATCTTGAATTAAATTATTGTGCGTATTAAATGTTTACACCGTACAGCTGACCACAATCTTCGCTCACTTTATTTAATTGTGAACCTGTCCTTTTACAGGCAATATATTTTATCGTAATTTCTTTTTGAACTTCCAAATCGTAAAGATTGATTTATTGGCTAAATTTTACGAAACAAAAAGCCCAAATAATTCGGGTGAGAATCGGAACGCTTAGGTTAACCTTGCAAGTCAGGTTAAGTGTATAAACAAAATGTGTGGCACAATTTTCTGTTGAATATTTTAAAATACTTAATAGAAATACTGTTTTTTAGGGATATATGGGAGAAGAGATCATTGAGGGGATAAAGACATACAAAGTAAGAGAGAGGCAGATAGGGGGAGAAAGGTTATATTTTAGGAGATTTTCGTCACAATACATTAGCCCTACCTTTCTACAACTCAGTCGCTATCAATTAATTTGTTGAGGTATATTTCCTACGTCTTTACTTTAAGTTCATATCCCTTTCTTCGTCTATTCTTCTCTTTCGTTGTTATATTTATATCGTATTATTTTATACAGGCGTACCGACACAAGCTTATGCCTAATGGGTTTCATTGTGTTCAAAATAATTCATTTGAAGTATATATTATAGTAAATGAGTATTTTACGAAATGAATTATTAAAAGGGTGAAGAAAGTACATGTTCCTACAAATTGAATCGAATTGATGGGGTTTCGCGGAATAGAGAAATAAATATTAAAAATGATAATGATAATGATAATTATAACAATAATACTACTCATAATAATACTACTACTAATAATAATAATCATGATAATGATGATGATAATAATAATTATAATAGTAATAGTAATAATAATAACAACAACAATAACAATGATAATAATAATGATAATAATAACAATAGTAGTTGTAATGAGTGCACTATACTCATTAAGTCTTTATGCGCTTTACATAATAGGGTAGAATGTTGATAACTTTATTTAAAAATATAATTACAATTGCCAATATAGAGAGATGTTTATTGAGATATATTACATTTAAATGAGTGGGAAAAATACACCATATACAAAAGAATGAGCAAATAATTAAGAAATTGTCAACAACAAACAAATATTATAGGTCCGTAAAAATAACAAAATGAATATAAAGAAATTATGACTACAAGATTTTAGACCAAAGCAAAATACAATAGGCAAAATGACAACAACAACAAAATGAGCAAAAAATATTTAAGCAAGGCAACAACATTAATCATTGGCTACTCTTTAAACAATGTTTGAACAAAATATCAAATTGAATTGAGATGACTGGAAGAGGTGTGTTTTCAAGAGACTCTTTAAGATTTACAGGGTAGGAGCATC